>JXPZ01000766.1:0-14978 GCA_001014575.1 Themira minor
TCATGAATTATTACAACCTCTTCTCTATTAGACACACGCACAATAAAAGTCTACTCAGGTGTCAATTTGATAAAGATGCTGGTCGGGCATGCCCATCGCACTGGCCTAAGCGTTGGATCCCCTGCGTCGCGAGAGCGGAAGTCATATAACATTTACGGCTGACTTCGATGGGCCATTATTGAGAGATTGAGTGGAATGAATGGCTCGTGTCTGACTAAAACAAGGTTGAGTGAACGATAAGCACGAGAGGGGTATGTTGTGGAGTTGTCGAATTAATATACAAAAATATCATGTTGCCCATGAGTAAGAAAAGAAATACAATTTTAACATTTCAACCCTACTAATAACATTCGTATGAAGAAGTGGGTGGGGGAATCGGTAAAGCGGAACGACTCCCACGGTTCTATGAACAAACCAAGAACAATGATGGCCACCAACTATATTATAAGGAAGACGAATAAGATGACCCCGCTGTGGAAACATTCCCAAGAGAAAGCCCACTCAAGTGCCACCAAGCTGTGGGAACTGCTTAGAATGCGTGAGAAATTCGGTTCATAAGAGCAGGGCAAAGCGACGACTGCGACCTCGAAATGAGTACAATCAAATGGCAGACAAGCCATGACACTGGCATGTTCTTTGATATGAACCATCCGCCCAACGAGTTGAATTTCCATTCCAGTGTACTGTGTGGGTGTTGATTGAATGCCTCTAGAGTAAACCACATCATCACAACTCCAATCCGGCGCACTTGCTCATTGAAAATCAAAAGGAAGTTCGTAATTGGCGAAAAGACCAGAGCAGCCCAGTGACGCTTTGCACACATCAACACCAATTGTACCTACCGCTTTAGAAGTCATCGTCATGTGTGGTATGTTCGGGAGGGGGGCAGAGCGTTAACGAACGCGTCTGTCGGCGTTTCCCCAAACCGGCCACCGATGCATCGAACGTAAAGCAAACAAATAAACGAATGAACCCAACACCGATCGCCTCCACACTCACCCCGACACGAGACAAAACACGAACCCGACGAGTGAGAAACAAACGACGCCTTCGTGGTGGTGGTGGTGTTGGTGCCTTTGTTTAATTATTGATCTTTGAACGGCGATCGCCAATTTAATCGGACATTTAATTATGGACCGCGCTTGTTGAGAGCGTGTTTATAAATGGTGTACAATGGGTGCGAGGAGGAAAGGGCCAATTAATGTACTGTGACCGGCAAGGCGTAAACAACAGCCCACGCTGCGATGTCTCGGTTGACGTGGATATTCTGGCGTTCTTAGCAGCTCGCATTCGAACCCATAAATAATTTAATAAGATTGCCTGTCCGTTAAGCTGCGAAAAAGGCTTTCTAAACTGCAACTAGATTTATTTGTTCATTTGGAGTTCAACGAAAGGCCACAGTGAATATGCATACACATCAGTTGTTGCAGCCTTGACTTACACGAAGCAGAAACACATACATATACATAGATGAAATCTCGCCAAAAAGAGCACCAGCAAATGGGAAAAGTAGCCCAGACGAGTTTTCTCCTGTTTGCCCAAAATATGACAGCAAAAACACACCAACTGGCTGCATTTGAAAATTCCACAAGCAATTTCCACGGCATGCCGGAGAAAACTTATTTTCCACTGCCAAACAATATAATCCCCGAGCGCACTCCACTCCACATATGACTCAGGCCACTCGATATGCCAACTTAAGGAGGCGCAGCAGCAGCACAATATTTGTTCGCATAGAAAAGCCGCATCGAATTGCATTTTCTTGGGGGAAACAAGTTTTTCAGGTTCACTTCGTTTGCTCGCCGAAGCGAATTTTCAGAGTGCAATGCGATGCCACTCATCTGACAGCAAGCTCAAATTCGTTCACAGTACTGAGCACACAAGAGACCAAACAAGCAAAAACTACATCAAGCACTATCAAAGGCCTGGTCGGTATCCTCATACCCTACACGTTTACGATCGATCAACAATGTAGGTCAGAGTTCAAGTCCAAAAGGTACCTAAAATTTGAATGAAACCCCAAAATACTAGATAACTACCACGGAAAGGTTCAGAACTCCTCTGACGAAATGTTGAGTCAATTCCTGCGGCAAGTTACCAACGTACGTACGAACTTATTGCATTGCCTTCGTTCTCGTAGAGCNTGTTGAGTAAATTCCTGCGGCAAGTTACCAACGTACATACAAACTTATTGCATTGCCTTCGTTCTCGTAGAGCTTACGTGCAAACAGAAAACAAAAAACCGAAGCAGCTCTTACAACTTTTCAAGCGTTGATTATAAAGTATGCGGTGCGGCGCAAATGTCTGGGACTGCGGTGATCAATGGCAAGCATGCACGCAGACATGGCACGTTCCTTGGGTTGGAATTTCAATTGCGCAAAGTTGTTGTTGTTGTTCTTTTCGGCGAGCGAATGCGCTTCGATTCTAACAACTGTTGGTCGATTCACTTTTATTGTTTGCACTATTTTGGTTATTTCACATAGGATGGTTGAAATTGGTGAGCATATTCGGTCATTGACCTGTTCGCAATTGAAACCGGCCTATAACTTGGATTTATAGTTCAAAACGATTTCTCACAATTTCTACTTTTACAATTTTGTTATTTAATGGAGAAGTATGTGTATATAGAAACATTTAGAAAAGCNAGGGTCCTTACAATAAAAGTATAAACTGAACAGAGTAACATTTCATGCTAATTTCTACATTTCATGTTAATNCGGATCCTTACAATAAAAGTATAATCTAAACAGAGTAAAATTTCATGCTAATTTCTACATTTCATGTTAATAAACATTTTTCGGTAATGTTAACTTTACAGGGGTCACATTGGTAGTGGCTCGCTTTTGTATGGTTAAATTTCTAGTTGAATTTATTTGTTCTATTCCTATTTATTCTAATAGAAAATACTTTATTGGTCTGTTTTGTTATTTTTAAAAATGTATTTATGTTATTTGAAATAACAAATACTGTTGATATTGATTTGTTTTGTTATTCATAAATTCAAAACATCAATATTATTCAATAACAACATCTCGGTCACCAATGGGTTAACATAATCGACTGCGAGTAGTCGGTACCTTTGACGCCACACAATTCCACATCACTGCTAGTACACATCAGCTGATGTCTAATAAAATTTAATGCAAATTCATTTATACAAATTATTGCATCAAAAAGGGTAAAATTTCTACATTTCATTCGCCGCTTTATTTTGTACGCGTAGTGTCGGAAAATGAAATATCTGTACAAATTCCCACAAACAGTTGGTTAATTTTGCCGTGTTATTCGTCGTTTTCGTGTTTTTGGGGCAAACATCTGGCATGAATGCCCACGACAACCTTTCATTTCAAGAATCCCTCACTCGAACCGTTCAAGCGTTCACCATACACATTGAGCAATTGGTGGGTGTGGTAGTGGAAACCGCAATCGCCGTGTACCGTGCCGTGGCCTCAATAGCTGAGAACTGTGTGCCGGCGAACGCTTTTACCGAGCTGCAAGTGTTGCTGCTGAAAGTTGTGTTCGTTCTGATCTTGGGAACGCTCGGTTTGATTGTGTTGTCCTGGCGAGTTTACGGACACGTTATCACTGAGAAATTCGTACGGCCAAGTAATTGAGAATCTCATGTCACTTGCTTGCAGTCAACTGTAGTTAATTTTTCATTGAAGGCACTCTCAAGGAGATCGAGGAACTAAAATTGTCAGTGGCCAAATTGAAACTGCCCAAGGAGCATTCGCCGAGAATCTAAAAGAAACGAAAATGTCAAAACTTAAGAAATTTTTTTCGAGGAAAAAGGAGGAGGCGGCTTTTAAGGCAAGTCTGACAGTCCCCCCCCCCACACACACACACAAAATTGTAAGTGAGTTTTCTTCAAAAACAGCTCAAAATGGGTGGCACTATGGGGCAAGGACGTGCTTTGAACGCTGAAAAGCCCGAACCGTCGTCTTCGCAACGCAAGCCGCCGCGCGACGCTTACATACCGCCCAACCGCAAGGACATCAGCACCGAGGCACGGGCAGCCGCCGCCGCTGCCTTGGCCCGCATCGACAAGAAGGACCCCAGCAATTTCAACACCTCGCTGGCCGCCGTCAAGGCACAAGCCAAACGAGAGCTGGAGGCGGAGCGGAAGCTGAGAGAGGCCCAATCGTGCGACTCGACGGTCTCCGCATCGTCGTCCACCTCGGCGGCCGCGGAGAACAAAAATCTCGCCTGCCAAGGCGTTTACTTCCGCTGTCCCCTCATCTCCGAGGAGGTGTTGACCAAAAGCGAGTGGAAGGTGAAAATCCAGGAGTTCCTGTACCAACAGCTGGAGAGCGAACGTGCGCTGACCGCTTGCTTGATCATCTGCAACTGCAACACCAAAGAGAAGGTGAGTGGCGCCGCACGGCTGCACGGCCATCCCACTAAACGGCCTACCGTTCTCACCCACACAGGCCGACGAATGCATTCAAACGCTGTCCAAGTACTTGGAGAACATCATCAACCATCCGGACGAAGAAAAATACTACAAAATTCGCATGTCCAATAGGTAGNGCATCCTGCGTGGGGGGGGGGGATGTTTCGCAAATTTCCACTTATTTATCGATTTTTCAGGANCCATTCGGGAGGGGAGGTATTTTCGCAAATTTCCACTTATTTATCGATTTTTCAGGATATTCTCGGAGAAAGTGCGCTACGTGGAGGGGGCTCTGGACTTTTTGATGGCGGCCGGTTTCCGTGAGCTCTGCATCGACAATGAGCCATTCCTGGTGTGGTCCAAAGAGGAGATCGAAAACGACTTTGATTTGGCCGGCCTGGTGGAGGCCTTGAAGAACGCTGAGAAGATAACGCTCGAACTGGATCGCAACATCAAAGTGCTGTTGCCGTCGCAAGCGAAGCGCGTGGTGTTGCCCGATGACTTCTATCGCATTTCCCCCGAGGAGATCAAACGGGAACAACAGCTGCGCTCCGAGGCCATTGAGAACGCCCAAATTCTGAAAACGAAGGCGATGCGCGAACGCGAAGAGCAGCGCAATTTGCGTATGTACCGCTATGCTTTGGTGCGTGTCAAATTCCCCAATGGACTCTACATACAAGTGAGTAGCCCTCTGGCGGACTGGTCGTGCCGTTTCTAATGCATTTGTGGTGTGCGCCAACACAGGGGACCTTTAACGTGCACGACAAGATAATGGACATATTCGAGTTTGTGCAGTCGTGCCTAATTGACGAGTCCCTGGAATTCAATCTGGTGTCCACGTCGGACGGCAAGTTCGGCGAAGACGATTACAACAAGAGCCTCTACGATATGCGGTATTGTCTTGGCGCCGGCCAGCCAACTGCAACGTTGCTAATCATATTGTTCTGTCGTGCATTGCAGGCTCATCCCGAACGTTTTGCTGTTGTTCACGGTTCCCGGGGGGAGTTCGGCGGATGCGAACTACCTGAAAGAGGAACTCCTAATGCTTGTGCAAAGTATGTGAGCCGTAACTTGCTAGTTATTTATTTTATTATACACATGTGCATGTTTTCCTATGAATTGTAAAAATTACTTCTGTATTGTAGAATCACTTTTTTAAGTACAATGAAATTCTTCAAATGTTTATTCCATACGTTATACTATACCCAAATAAAATTCCAACAAAATTGTTAGTTTATTCTTGATCAAAAACGCTTTATAGATTGATAAGAAATTAAGAATACATCAAATATTTCATATAACAGCACCATTAAAATCGCCCGATAACCACCTAACCTGTTACAAGTCGACAATTGCATAAAAGCCCGGACATGTGTCGCATTTGACACGTCTCACCGTACTGGGAGTGATTGTCTTCAGCGATTCGAAGTACTCATTTAGGGACATAATAATAATTTTCTTCAACCCGTTCAATCGTTGAATCGACAAGACTTTGTAATTTCCCAAAACCACTTTGAGTATCCGAAACAGTACGGTGTCGGCGCCTATGTTGGTCTTTAATGACCTTTCTATTGCGGATGCAAACGTTTGCAGATAGTCAGTTGTGAAACGCAACAGGTAGTTTATAATCTCTTCGGAGTAGTTTTTCGAAATACTCTTTAGAATGTCATAGAAAGTGTCTTCGTTTTGTAGATGTTTGATTATCTGATCACTCAAGATGACAAGGATTTTGTGGCCGGACACATCGATCAATTGAAATGTAATCCTCACAATGGTGTCACCAATTCGGCTGACTGACATGCCCTGGGAAAAGTCGTTCATGTCGGCAACAGAGGTGAACAGTTGTCGGGTGGCCGGCGTTTGTCGGACGGCGCTGGCCTCGCCGTGGGACGGCGGTATCGGTTGGCGCACCTGCTCCAGAAGATTGGGGCCCACCTTGTGCTGGAGGTTTTGCCGCAGGGTGGCCGTGTCCACGTGCAAATCGTTGTTCAGTATGATACCCTCGCCGGTTGTACTGAACGATGGCCGCACATTGTTTTCGTTGAGTATGCCATTGATTTTGTAGAGGTTATTGAATGCCTGGCCGTCCAGCTTGTTTGCACTGCGGATGATGGCGCTTTTGCCACGCTCGGGCCCATTGATGCGCACGGTCTCCTTGGCGGCCTTCTCGAACGAGCGCCTGTCGAAAAGACCACACAATGGCTGTAACACAATCGTATGGCGCTATATGGCAAAGCACATACCGTTGATTGCGGGAGTAATTCTTGCGCAGCGCCCCAATCGTACTGTTCTGCGTTTCGCTGATGATGGTCGAGGCCATGCGGAAGTTGTACACCGAATGGGTGAAGAGGGCGGCCGAAGCAGCCAATTGCATAAGGTCGAAGATCTCCACGGTGTCGTCATCGTTGTACTTCACGAACAGATCAAGCACCCCGTTCGCCACACCGCCGCCCGAGATCAGAATGGTCGACATATTCATGCCATTCACCAGCACCTTGGTTGTCTGTGCGAACAAAAGCAGACTTCGATATTGTTGAACATGCGCTGGAGCCCTCTTACGTACCGTTGAAACAGTTCGTCCCGTCGACGCGGCGTTCGTTAGGACTCGCGTTGCCCCGAAGGCGCCTAGACCTACGGTGCCGCCCAACAATCCCAGCCAACTTCCGCGGGCCTGCGCATCGTCCAGTCCAATGGGACGCTCATGGGCATTGCGGTCGAACAGATGGTAGCCGGAGCGCAATGCCGAGTACCCAGCCGACGCCAAGCCGACCACGGTGGCGCCCAGCATGATCGGGGCCGCGATCGGCATGGCCAGGGCCCCCAGGGGCACGGCGGCAGCCGCAAAACCGCCGACCATGGATGTGGTGTCGGCCTTGCCGGCGATCCAGCTCGACCAGGAGCAGGCAGGCGTGGGGCACACCACCAAATCGACCTCTTCGTCAGACCCGCTCATTGTGTAGATGCCGTTATGGGGGGCTATCATCATGCCGGCTGGCAGAACGTTATTGTCCACATAGGCCTGCCAATTCTGATAGACCCGGCCATTCTCATCGACGAAAATCATGCAGCAATTCTCGGAATTCTCACTGTTATCTTTCCCGTCGTCTAGATTTCGATTTGATATGAGTTGAAAATTGCCACTCTAATCTCACTCACTTAAAATGCATTTCCGTGTGCGAAATACAGGATGGCAAGAGAACTCAGTGGCCTTGAGCGCGGCACGTTTGTCCGTCTCGTTCGTGACCAACACATAGATTATGGACGAGAGCAAATTCTTGTTCGTATATTTGCCTGGATCGGAGTAGGTGTGGGGGAGTTACATTTTCTAACAGTTAACTGTTATCGGTGACTTACGTTGCGCCCACACACTATCGATTATATCCTGACGTGTCCTTTCCAGTTTCTTATTCGTGCTCATTATCTCCTTTTTCGCCTTTTCCCTTTTCTCGTCGCTTGCCGCAGCGTATTCCGATTCCACGAACGTTTGATCCTGTACCAAATGCTTTAGCTTGAGTTCCAAAAAATCCAAATCATCTTGGGCATATCTGTATCAGAAATTATGTTTTCTACATTCATTTCTCAATGTAATGACCGTTGACAGTCATTTTTTATGCAGCACAATTATTCAAATCTTTGATGATTCTCATGTGTAAGGTATGACTCATTGAGTACTTCTCCATGCGATATACAGTTTGATGCTAATTATAGTAAATACAGTTTAAAAATATGTTTATTTACTTATCCCATATCGTATAGTTTTGGTAACCACTGTTTTTGGCAAAACTTTGCTGAACACTCTTCGTCGTTTCTGACATTTCTGTTAGGAACTATGTTGTAAAATTTAAAAGTTAATCTTAGAATTCCTAGAACTCGCCAGCACAAAATGTATATTGCGTTGTTATATTTGGAATAGTGCGGTAAAAAACGTAATTAAGCTTACTGCAATTAAGCTAAAGCAAGCAGTGGTCGATATTGCCAATTGCCTAATAACAAAGAACAATAAGTACTTGCCAATTCAACAATTGATCTTCACCATTTGGTGAACATCCATTATTGATCGTATTATTTGTTTGGGGTGACCACCGAATGGCTTTCCATATGGCTCCTTTACAGAGTCCAAGAAAGGTTTGTTGGGTTCCTTGGACGAGCTTTCTGCGTTGTTCGTTCGAAACGTTGAAGATGCTATTTTAAAATTGTGGGTATTCACCACACTTGACTGGTGAAAAAAAAAACAGCTGACGAATAAAAAACAGCTGCAATGTGTTTTCATTGAGGAGGACGCTAACCGGGATTAAAATGGACAAAATAAAAATGTTTGTGTATTTTCTACAAATTGAAATACATTCCTTAATTGCATTGTACATTACAGCTTAGTGGCTGGCGACGTGAATGGACGTTTTAAGCAACTGTTCAACCGTTTGGAGACGATCAATAAGAAGGCGGGACCATTTGAGCTATTATTTTGTGTTGGCGACTTCTTCGGCAAAGAACAAAATGATGAATTAAATGCCTACAAGAACGGGTTCAAACACAGTGAGTATGGAGAATAAAACATGTAAATAATTGTTTAAATTTGTGTTTTATTTTTAGTACCTGTGCCCACTTATATACTCGGACCAAACTCGAAGGACACAGAAACATTTTACGACGGCATAGTTGATGGCGAAATATGCAGCAACTTAACGTATTTGGGTGATGTTCTTTGTGCACTGAATGCCTTGTATTTCCCCTTGTAATGTGATTGGGTTCCGCTATTACAGGCAAACGTGGCCTCTACACGCTCAGCTCTGGTGTGAAAGTCGTCTATTTGAGCGGCATCGAGGATGCGACCCAGCAGGGCGTATGCTATTTCAATAGAGACGACATAGTGGCCGTTAAGAACTCGTGTCTTGTCCAAAAGTCGTCGAGCAGTGACTACAGAGGCGTGGACATACTGTTGACTTCACAACTACCGTACGGCATAATGCAAGAAGCCGATCAGGTATGTGATGTATTTCGCGTGTACTTCCAAACGATTGATGTGCAACTGGCATTTTCAGGCGAAGACCTCGAAGCTTATTTCGTTTTTATCCAAGGAAATCAAACCGCGTTACCATTTCTGCAGTGGCCAAGGAAAATACGCCGAACCGCCGCCGTTTAGGTTGTGTTTGCACTGTGTCTTATAAGAACGTTGAATTATACAATTCATTGCAGAATGCAAGCGGACCAAATCACCCAACTGCAGCTTTGTACGCGTTTCATAGCAATGGCCGATGTGGGCAATGCGGCCAAAGCCAAATGGATGTACGCCCTTAGCATGGTGCCCGTGGAAAAGATGAGGGTCATTGACATCGTGCAAAGGAGCACCGATGAAATCGCATGCCCTTACCAGGATATCAACTTCACCGCCTGCAACGTCAAAGGGGAGAGTGTAAGTGACCAGATCGCCTTCAAAGGGCATGTATTTCACTTGTCCGCTTCTTGCAGTCGGACAATAGACAGTACTTCTACGACATGGGCAACTCAGATGGGGGGCAGCGCAAACGGTTCAACAACGCCCAAGGAAATCGTCACGACAAACGGCCGCGCATCCAAAACATTGATCAAGAGAAATGCTGGTTTTGCTTATCATCGGCGGACGTGGAAAAGCATTTGGTCATCTCCATTGGAGAGCGTTTCTACTTGGCCTTGGCCAAGGGGCCCATTAACGACTATCACGTGCTCATCATGTCCATAACGCACATACCGGCCGCATCGATGCTGAACGAGGAGGACTGGGGGGAACTGGAGAAGTTCAAGGGTGCGTTGCGTCAGTTCTTCGCCGACGAAGGCTATGTGGTGTGCTTCACGGAGCGCCACTACAAGTCGTCGCACCTGCAAATAAACGCCTTGGGCATCGACAAGGGGTTTGCATGGAAAATCCAGCACGCTTTTGAGGTAAGTGGAGGATGATGACGAAACCGCTAGACCATTTGTGTAAGGTCTTCTCGCTCACTAGGACAAGGCCGAGGAGTTCAATTTACAATTCGATACACTGCCCGCGCTCACATTTGGCGAAACGCTGCCGCACATGGGACCGTATTTTGTGGCCGAACTGCCCGACGACGTCACACTACTCACACGGCAAATGAAACATTTCCCGTTGCATTTCGCAAGGTGGGCTTCACATCCAAACAAACGTTGTTCATTGTAAATTCGTTTAAAACTTTTCTGTTTCGATAGGGATGTCTTCTGCTCGGAGAACCTTTTGAATTGCGACGAAAAAGTCGATTGGAAGGAGTGCAAGTTGGAGAAGGATGTCGAAATCGCAATGGTAGAGAACTTCCGCAAGAAGTTCGCCAAATACGATTTCACCCAATGAAAGCCCAATAAATGGCCGTTTGAAAAATTGAACTGCCGTGGCATTTTGTGTACTNGCCCAATAAATGGCCGTATAAAAAATTGAACTGCCGTGGCATTTTGTGTACTCCATTTTATGTTTCTTCGTGCGTGTTATTTACAATTACAATTAAATCGACTTTACGGCTAGTTCTTACAAGTAAGCAAACCAATTTGTTAGTGAATTTTCTAAAATTCCCCATTAAATTGTAGTGAATAAGAATTTCGGATAGGATACGAACTTTTCAAAACACCAACCGTATAAATGTTTACAGAATGCATTTCAGTAACTTCAAAACAGCAAATCGTCGCCTAAGCTGCGCGCTGGTAGATTTTGTTCAGAATTTTGAGGAACGTCTGGTGGGGGACGCCGCGCGACGTTTGTTGAATGTGGGTTTTGATCATGTTGTAGGACTCCTCCTCGTAGGTGGCATAGGTGTTCGGCAGGCCCAGCTCATTGTACAGCTCCTTGACACGGGCCACCTTGGCGGGATCTATTCAAGGAGGTATTGTAATTGTAAGGAAATTCAGTGAGACGATTCTCTTCTACCTCTTTGGCCGTAGCACTCCATCATGATACGCTTCTGTTCCTCGTTGGCGCGTTGCATGCACACGACGGCCAGCCACGAGCACTTGTTGTCCTCGATGTCGGTGCCGATCTTGCCGGTCACCTCCGGGTTGCCGTAGCAGTCGAGGAAGTCGTCTTGCACTTGGAAGAAGTGGCCCATTTCCATGAGAATCATTTTGGACTGCCGGAAGGCTTCGGCATCTTTGACACTGCAACGGGCAAACGCATCACAATCGAGTTCGCAACTTGCGAGGCGCCTCCACTTACCCAGCCAAATGCATGGCCAGTGCAAAGGGCAAATAGAACGTGTAGTAGGAGGTCTTGTTGGCGACAATCGTTTTGTACTTGTCCATATGGAAGGAGGCCACCGACTTGTGCGAGTTCAGCACGTCCATCGACTGGCCGAAGGTCGTGATGAACGACACGTCGTGGAACAGCTCGATCAGGTCCACATAGCANGCCGAAGGTCGTGATGAACGACACATCGTGGAACAGCTCGATCAGGTCCACATAGCAGTCCAGGTGGCTGAAGTGCTTCTTCAGCAGGCTGTAGATGCCGTTCTCCACCATGACGCTGTCGTTGATGGCAATCAGGCCGACGTCGTCCAGCTTGTGCCAGCACGTTTGGCCCCGCCGAGTCGTACTGTTGTCCATGATGTCATCGGCCATGATCAGGAACGTTTGCAACTGCCGTAGGGAGATAATGGTTAAGGGGGGTGGGGGGGCACGGGAATTGCCTGACACTCACCATTTCCACACACCAGCCCAAGATTCGGGCCAATTTGATGTTCTCCGGGGTTTGCAACTCCTCACTCACCAGATTCTTATAAGCGATCACGGTCAGAATGCCGCGATTCTTCTTGCCAAGCGGCACATTGTATTCCAAGACCTGCGAATTATTTCTCAAGATCATGATCACACACACACGCACACCACCATACCTTTTGAAACCATTCGGTCGCCTCTTTGCATTTGTTTTTCAAACAGTACTCGGTAAGATCTCGCACGACATCTAAACGCACAGCACAATGCGATGGCAAAGGTTACATTTGAAATGTGCATAATGAATAATGTTGAATGTAATTTGGCGGGGCTTTGTGTGTTTTTCTTGGGTTTGCACTCACCGGGCCATATGGCCATAAAATGGCGACTCTCATCTTTGGACACTGTGACACGTGCTGCTGTTGGGGCCGCCGACTGATCTTGCAGCGTCGACAAGGTTCTACGTGGAGGAAAAACACAAATCGCTATATCAGAAGATCTTCACACTAGAGGCGCACTCGTTGGATTTTTTTACGCGGCCTTTGTTCCGAAAAAGTCAGTTCTATGCCTCTTATGTGGCGCTAATTGAAAACCTCTTCTCAAATACACACAAAATCTGTTTGCTCCAACAGTTCATGTTTTTTTTGCCATAGGCCATTGCAATTGAACAATGTTCTATAAATACCGCTAATATGGTGTGTATACACTTAGGGTCTTTTGTAGGATTCCCGTATGGGAGTGCAGGACGCAGCACAGAGTTCAACAAACTTTGTGGTCAGGCAGGATTGCATTCCTTGTGAATGCTATTTTCGTAAAGAAATCATAAACAAAACTAGTTTTGGGCACAATACCGGCACAACAACAAGNCGCTATTTTCGTAAAGAAATGATAAACAAAACGAGTTTTGGGCACAATACCGGCACAACAACAAGAAAATTCGTCTAGTATGTTCTTATGGCCCATACACACTTGAAATTATTTTCGAATTATCACTCAAGTAGGAAGCCAGGGGGCTATTACAATTGATGGCATAAGTTATTCATTTGTAGAGGGCAATCCCTAAGTAGTGCGTTGGAGAGAAATTTGAACTTTGCTCGTCATACAGCTGTGTATGCTAATGTGGAATATGGAATTTGTGTTCGATGTGGAATGCGACAGTGTCTCAAACGTGATCGCCATACCAAATGCACCGACCGTTTCGGTACCACTCTGCAGAGCTGACTGTTGTGTGCATTCGTCGGAAGACAGGTAGAGTGGGACAGATATGATAATTGCGTGCCGTTCGATGGACCACATAAATCGGAAACACTGTGTACGTGACTGCATCAGCGGGCCGGCAAACAAACGGACATGGGGGTGTACAACTCTTAAGCAGGTGATGACCACAAAGAATTCATTGAAATGTTCAAAGACTCGATATTTTTGCCGTTTGCATGTGATTTCGAATTGAGCCGGTCGGGTGAATGAAAACGACCCGCAAGAGCACAAATTGTGTGGCTGTGACGTCTTTCGGCTCACACACACACACACCCTCATAGTGGCATGCACGTACGCCCTACCCCCATACGCACCTTGTTGTCTTCTTTAATTTCTGCTCGTTGACTAAATCCGTGGGTAGACCTCCGATTTTCGTTGTTTTCTCTGGAGTTTGTACCCCATCGCTGGTGGAGATAAATCTACCGGTCAAACCTAAGGAGGTTTTGCAGTAGTTAATGCTCTGCGAGTGCCAGATTTGTTGCGGCAGTTTCCTCAACGACGACAACATTTCGATACAGTAATTAAATAACGCAAATGTCAACAAAGTCTAAGCAAGAAATTTCTCTTTTATCAGTTGGTGTTTATGATTTTCACTTTTTATGGTGTTCGTGTTTTTGTTTTGTTGTTTTGAAGATTTCAAGTCATCTCAAATAGGCACAACCTGTCGAGACGAGCAAACACACAAAATTAAATTTTTTTAGACCAATCGTTCTATATGAATGAAAAAATTTCACCACGGCTTCAAAAAATATATAGTTTTTCACCAAATCAGCTGTTATCTGACAGTGTGAAAATAAGCGGTGAATTCAATATTTTCAGACGTCTTAAGCCGAAAAAAATGTAATCTCGTAAAAAATATTGTTTTATATTGTCATGTTTTATTCTTTCGCTGTTTTGTAATGTTTATACAATACTTTGAAATTGTAGTTTTCTTAGGATTGTTAACTCTCTATAACTATTAAAAAATATATATGTATTTCTTAAAATGTACAAAAATAAATTATAAGATTGTATTTTAGTTGCTCTCTCCGAACAAACCTTACACCGTACTTATTTACATTGAAGCGACCCATTCCCGACCACTGACTAGAAGTGAAGTAGGTTTGTGTTTAAAGTAGTTGGTGGGGTAGCACATATGAAGGAGGTGGTCTAATTTCGAATTAGATCGTTTACTGGAATGAATACTTTTAATTGGTATGTTGGCGGAACGTCTCCTTAGTCATCGAAAAACAGTATCTCCAGTATACGTTTCTGCACACTCTTGCGTTTCTCCTTGTTCATTTTCAACAGTTCGGTGGTGACTAATTCGCCCAGCAAATGCTCCGAGCAGCGTTGCGGCGCATTCGATGTGTGCGTCGCAGGCGGCGCCAATGGTGATGCTTGCATTTTGGTGAATTGATGGTGGAGAGGAGTCTGTTGCTGCGCCTGTTGTGAATGATGTTGCTGATGATGTTGGTGGTGATGGTTGGTGGCGGCCGTTTGAGCTTGATGCGGCAGCTGTTGATACAATTGAAATAGGAAATCCGCATTCGCGGGGAACATATTTTGCTGCGATCCATTGTTGTTGCCGTTATGATTGCTATTCATGTTGTTGTTGTTTGTTGTGGCATTGCCACCACGTTGCAGCGTCACATTCGAATT
>JXPZ01000769.1:0-12388 GCA_001014575.1 Themira minor
ATTCTGTTCGCCTGGTAGAAATCGGGGTTTTTAAACTTTGCAAAAATTCGTGACGGGAGCGGCATATCGATTCTGTCACTACGTTTGTGACACTTTCTTTGAAAATTATAAAATAACATTAAAAATGTAGAATTCTCTTGATTTTTCACCCCATAGACCTATGTGATGCTGAAACTACTCGCTAAAACCTTTTTAATGAGTCTAAGACCGTAAATGAAAATTCAAAATTTAAATTGTTTCCATTCAAAGTCACTGCGAGACATTCTACCTACTGCCATTAACCCTTATCACTCGAAAAGGTGCTGAAGTTTACACTAAAACGTACAATGTCAAACTCTTGTCCTCAACTGTCAACCTTGTCCTTTTAAGACACCCTACCTTTGGTGTTGAAATATTTCAGCCAATTGAAATGACAATGAAGATTTATATGTTATGTTTTTTTGAGGGATTTGAGTTCCCAAGTAAATCCCCACAAATGCATTGTCATCAAACATAACGCACGCACACACGTGAGGAGGGGGCCTCTTCGAATTGACACTTGGCTGTCATCAGTAGTCGCCCGGTTTACCGTAATGATGATGATTGCCATTGTATTTCATTAGGGCAATATTCAGGAGCGCCAATCCTTGCAGTTATCTGGGACGTCGGATGAAAAGTGATATTCACTTAACGGCCAGACCGGCTTGACTTTCGTTGACCCCTTTTATTCGCCACCAGATATGTATCATAATAAATTACTTTGAGCGGTTTCGCCCCCTCAACCTTTGTCAGCAGCATCAAAATTTTAAAGGTAATTTACACGGCAGCATGGCTCATGAAGAACTCGACTTGTTTCTTCGGGGTGTTCTACGCGCTCATCTTGTGTGCTTTCTTGTTGCCGGTTGCTGTTTGCTCGGGCGTTGTTCTTTATGTGTTCTGGCGGTGCGATAAAATTGATTCATAACGTGCATAAATCATGTGGCAACAACAAGCGAGCAGCTTCGCATAACTTTGTTAGGATTTATCAGCACGGCCACACCGGGTCGGCGCGCCCCGAAACGTCACAAGCCTCCCCCGAAGTTTCTCACGGCATTTGTACCTGTGGAAGAAAAAGGAACGGCATGCCACCCCACACATATTTATAATAATCATAAAATGACTGTTCGGCTTTTGCCTAGTGGCGCTGATGGCCCCGCGTCTCGTTCATGCGTTAGTGGTAATTTATTAAATTTCACCTCGTAAAATTAACCTCGGAAACGTTCTTTTTGTAGATTTGGGCTCACCGCTTATATGAGTTCCTACAGCCTACAGCTTGTGGCACACATCATCATTTCGCTGTGGCAGCCTTATCAATTTGTTAACTTTTTTGACAGCAACTTTGATAAACTCAAGACGAGAGTGCCAGACAAAGCCGACGACATTGTCGCCTTAACAACCACCTTTGCGATCAATTGGGAAGGTACTAAGGATTTCGCCAGTCGAGTGGGTGATAAATTGCCTTTGTACGTTGAACTCAGAGGCTTATGAAACTATGTGGGCTCCGCTTTCCAAAATTGACAAAACTCCAAATATATAAATACCTTTTTATTACAAAATATCATCCAGCGATTATATAACAAACAACATTAAGTCAATTAAGGGGCATATTTCGGTTGGTTGAGTTTTTCGGAGGCTTCCGTTTTCTTCTCGGAAGCACTCTCTTTGGATGGCGGTTTCGGTAGGCTCCAGTATTTCTGAAAAACAACAACAATCGCAAATTTATATCAATTAAAGTTGAGAGAGCCCGTGGGCTTACATCGTGAATGCCAAATAATCTGGCCTCCTCCATGGTGTCGGGTAGTTTTTTGTGCAGTGTCTCTGGCAGGAAGGAGGCCCCGATGCTGCCCAGCAAGAACAGCAGGCCCAGTATGTAGTAGGGACACCGAATGTCATAGGTGGTGCCCAAGTAAACGAGATACGGTGCCAAAATGCCCACTGCGTTGGCCAGAATCGTGCCCAATGCAATGCCCGTTTGGCGCATGCATGTCGGATAGATTTCCATGCTCTGCAGGTTCACCGTGAAGAAGGTGACCGCATTGAGAAACTTGATGGACGCTGCCAGGATGGTCATGGTGCCTTCGTACTTCTCATCTGTGCCCCACGAAACGGTGAATTTGGTTTAATTGATTGCATGTTAGGTAGGTGTGTCGTCACAAACCTGTGGCTATGATAATGATGGGTATGCAGACCACAAATGAGATGAAGAAGGATATGGTGTTTGTGAAGCGGCGTCCGTACTTGTCACCTGCAGAGAAGAGGCACATTTCGAAGTGACAATGGAAGAGCTTGCGGCAGGGCTTGTCCGTCACTCACCCAAGTATTTGCCCAGCAAGTAGGCCGGCACCTCAACGATGGTTTGCAACAGGAAGTTCAAGAAGGGGTTGCCACCCATCAACGAACTGAACAGCACTAGCGTAAAGTAAGACACAGCCACAACGCACCTTTAAGGAAGAAGCCAATTTGTACAGCGCCATTTTTTCCAGCCCTTGCGAACACGCTTACCAACTGAAGCCNTGCCATTTTTTCCAGTCCTTGCGAGCACGCTTACCAACTGAAGCCCATGATGACTGTGTTCCTGGTCAGACGCCAGCCGCTGAACAGTGAGGCCATGCCGTAGGTGACTTCCTGTTTGGAGTTCGAGTAAATCTCGCGCAGCTCCTTCTCTGTCATGTCGAAAACCCGTCCATTAATTCGGGCAATTTTCTTGAATTGCACTATGGCCTCGCGGTAGCGTTCCTTTTGGATGAGCCAACGTGGCGACTCAATGACGTATCTGGACACAAAGCAAATTCAATTACAAAAAATGGCTTACCAAAGAAAAAACCCGACACACAAAAAACCCCAATCGAATAGAATGGATGGCGAAAAGAAATCGAAAACAATCGCAACAGATTCGATTAGTTCCGTTTCGAATGGCCATTTAAAAGCGTTAAGCTTCACGGAATGCATGATTGAGTCTGGCCAGCCAGGCAGATAGTCAAATAGGCAAATGGACGAATGAAGTTTGGCACCGAATGATTCCGAATTGAATGATTGCATGATTTTCGGATGTGTGCAGTTGCGATGTAATGTAATGAATGTGGACGGCACCGACGATTCGCTTACTTGGAGAAAATTAAAATCATTGCCGTGGGCACTGAGGTGATCCACATGAAAATCTCCCATTCGCGCAGCCACCAGAAGAGCAACGGCATCACAGTGGTTCCCACCGACCAGCCGATTGCCTGATAAGAAGCAATCAGACTGCGGTCATCCCTGCAAAAGGAAAAAACTGGCTAGCAACGGGCAATGGGTATTGTTTTCGGGGTATCACATACTCCCGCGAAATTTCCATGCCGACAATCTGTGGCGCCTGAAACAGGCTGTTCGATGAGAAGGCGGCGATGCAGGAGAACACCAGGAACCACACATACTGGCCGGTGGTGATGATGGAGAAGAAACGGCCCACACTGCTCATCAGCACACTGATGTAGTAGACGACGCGTCTGCCGTATCTGCAAGTGCGAATTAACATTCAATTAGATGAGCTCGTAATTTTCATAACGGCTCGGCGCCCTTACAAATCGCCCATTTGGCCGAGCACGAATGACCCCACCACTTCGGTCACTCGCGACAGCACAAACACATTTGTCACGAACATGTCCCGCTCGCACACCCAATTCTCCTGGGTGGGTATGGTGCTCTCGTACCATGTGGTGTCGTACGACCATCCATTCTGGCACGCTAAGGAAGACACAAAGACAGACAACGGGTTTTTAGTGGCAAGCGGGCACATTTCAGTCGGCATTCTCTTTCGGCGGACTTGCGGTTCACCGGGAAAGCCCCATGGCCCCCAAAACGTTCGCTCGATTCGATGGGATCGTTAAAGTGCAAAGTTGTAAAAATTTATGCATTGCAAATGGCAGTACGTAGAAAAATTCACGCGGAAAATGGAAAAACTTACACATTTTCGTCATGAGCAACAAAAAAGCCGGAAAAGTCCGGAAATCGTCTTTCTAAATTTATGTTACTCTTTGTTTCAAGTAAGGGGTGAACGGTGGGGGGCAGTTTGCCAGTTTGGTTATTACAATTTTGGGTTTGTTTTTATTGTTTGCTGAAATTGTTGGCATAAATTTCGACGTAAGAAGCTGGCGTTTAATCGAAAAACTTTACGATTGCAATTGCGTGAGAATTGGGCTGAGTCAGGACTTAGATTGGTAATTGTTCTGCTTCAAGGAAATCAAGAAATTCATAAGAATTTCGAAGAGGCTCCGGGAGTTGCAATTGAGAATGGCAAACTGCATGCAAAAATGAAAATTTGTCGCTTACCTGTAACATTCGCTTGTGACGAGTTCCAATGCGTCCAATCACTGGCTTGAGTAAAGTCCGTATCGTACATTTTGCAACTGCTGAACTTCGATACTCCTCGGTTGTCTTTCTGCCTGTATGCGAAAATAATCAATTCAGATCGCATCTTGCAAGGGTGGTACTTACGTGGGNATGATGTATGAAAATGATCAATTCAAATCGCATCTTGCAAGGGTGGTACTTACGTGGGCAGTGTAATGTTTCGCCATTGTTCTAATGTGTAATTTGTCGTCTCCCGTCCGGGCACCGTGCACCAATGATCGGGTATGTTCAGGGCCAATATGATGTTCATGTAGATGAGGGAGCCCGCCATCGCCAGCCCGGCNCGGTATGTTCAGGGCCAATATGATGTTCATATAGATGAGTGAGCCCGCCATCGCCAGCCCGGCCACAAATATGAGATTGTAGATCAGCTGAAAGCGTCCATGATCGCCGGCCTTCTCGATGATCTTCTGGAAGGGATCGTCCAGCTCGGCGGGATCGACATCGTCGTCGGCCTCTACCACACGAACGAAGCTGCCACTCTTGGGCTTCTCGTCGGATTGTGCGGGTGGAGAGCTCATTGGATAGATTCAACTGTGCAAGAGGAACGAGAGATGTAGAACTGATTTGCTCACAGCCGAAAACAAACGACACACACGTGAAGCTACGCGAATCGCTACACTTGGAGGCAATTTAAATTCGACGACGATTTATTTATTAGGCTCTATTCGGGGTATCTAAATTAGTTTATGAATTCTGATTTGGAACGGCACTCGGCGGCGGCAATCATTGCGCCCGTATCCATGTGGCCATTTCAATTGTTTCCATAGCACCACACAATATGCGGAGTCTTTCACATGAACTCCTCATAGCGAGGGGTAGAATTAAAAACTCTTTATGTGCGAGTGTTTATCTTCCGTTTTCCAAAGAATCTACGATATTCGCTTGTCACGATACGGCCGTAAATGGAAAATTGCCAATGAAGACGCATTGAGCGGGTGAAGCATTTGATGAGCAAAACAAACGTACTTAAATCGACATAAACAAACAGAGCTGCGCACCAAATTGGACCTTCAATTTCAATTAGATTTTACGTTTTACAATAAAAGTGTATCAAAGATAACAAGGTGATTAGAACTTGTTGTTACACTGAGGGTTTGTCGTTGCTTTTGCGATTTTCTAAAACGCTGAAAAGGGCCTCAACGAGCACTAAACAATGTTNTGCCTCAACGAGCACTAAACAATGTTCTTCCAAAATTTTTTCAAATTTTACCTTAATTTAAAAACTAANTCTTCTAAAAGTTTTTCAAATTTTACCTTAATTTAAAAACTAAAACAAAATACGATCGTTTTCGACGACCTGATCTAAGACACACACACTCGGTCCTCTCTATGCTCAATGCGACGCGGTGTTGGGCAAACTTTCGGTGTCCGACTGATGATCCGCGCTCCTCGAGAATCAAACGAAATCTGTAGCACGGCAAATGAGCCGTCCAGCAATGCGACCGGTGTTCCAGTTCCGCATACGCTGCGACCGTTGTGTCTCTGTCGCGCTCATGTCCCCCCCCACTCGTCAATTACACTTATGGCAGTGACTTTGTGCAGAGCAAATTCGACGACTCTGATAAGGCCCAATTTGTTTATGTTCATTTTAGTCGGTTTTTGTTTTAGTTGCTGTGTTCGTTCGTCGGCTGCTCGAGATAGCTCGAATTTAATTGTTTTATTACAAGCCAACGACGCTGCTGCTGCATGTTTACACATTCACAATGAGTTTTATCATGTGTGTGTAGTAGATTATTTGATAGTGCATTTACTGAACGATAAGCGGTTTACATAGAAAATACTTAGAACAATCTCGGCAGAGGCGACAACTAAGATGAGCTCCATGGGAATGCACTCGCACTCGCGAGAAAGCTCACCTTAATCATGCTGCCCCTCAAGAAGTAAGACAAAGAATCAATTATTATTTTCTTGAAATTTGATCGCAAAGCCCTGCCGCCTAAACCGCAAACAATGCCCTGTGTGCTGTCCACTACTGAACGCTAAGTACNTATCGCAAAGCCCTGCCGCGTAAGCCGCAAACAATGCCCTGTGTGCTGTCCACTACTGAACGCTAAGTACTTAATTTATTAATCTTACAAAGCGTATGCCTTTAAGTGTGGCGAAAGGGGGAGAAACGATTCTAATTGAATTAGAGAATCTTAATCGTGATTAACGTAGGTCCGCACTACGTCACTGTCTGTGAAGAAAAACACATCATAGTTTTGAATTTTTTGAAAGATATGTTCTCTTTTTATTTATTGATTATTTTGTCGACACTCCAAATGGGGTTTCCTCCAAAACATGCATGTTTTCGTTTTTGATTTTGAAAGTGTTGGATTGCCTTTTGATTTGTGTGTTTTTGTTTTCTGAGTTTTACAATCTAAATTTATTTCATTTATAATTAAATAATGAAATTTTTTCGTTTGTTTTGATGAATTTTTTATGGTTTAAATTTAACATATTGAATGTGGTGTTTTTGTCTTCGTTTCCTTGTCATTTGTATTTAATAATTTCTAAGAAATATTCTCTCAACTCGTCGCTCTTCGCCCTGCTAGTGTTTCTAATTTGTGGTAATATTTATAATAGTTAAATTTAATAGGTTGTCATACAATAATTACAAGAATTTCTCTGAAATTGAAATTGTTTGGCGGCAAGTTTCGCATTCACAAATGTGTAAAGAATGGGCGCCGTTGCGTAATCTTGAAGTCCTGAACTTGGCTTTCAAACATGATTTAAATGGTCTGTNATCTTGAAGTCCTGTACTTGGCTTTCAAACATGATTTAACTGGTCTGTTGGGGGGAGGGGGGCGTGTGTTAGCCAATTGGCTACGAATGGCAAGTTTCGGTGTTCTACAACCAAATTACATGTTTTTTTGTTTTTCATTTGACACAACAGTTATTGGGCGCTTTCCTGGGTTCTTAACGGTATACAAAAGCAAAGCGTTTGCGACTTTTGTGTTAGTTTAGTAAATGGTTTGTTTTTTATTCGAAAGTGCTAAGTTAAAAAAAAACTGAAAACAACGTAAATCATTTCCCTAATTATGTATGCAATAACAATGTTCGTCCAGTAAGTATGTTTATGTTTATAAATACTCTTAACTCGGTAATAGATGTGAGATTTGATCTGGCATAATTCTGTGCTCCGGCCTGCCGCCCACACGCACGGCCACTTAATATTGTACAATTACCATACCAACAAGTCTGACTAACTACAACCCACCCCAGTAACCCCAAAACCAACACCTGATTCAACAAATCCCAAAACATTACCTACTGTACTCTAAGAAGTAAATCGTCCTCGTCCATTGTCCTGCCTTTGATTATTGCTTTTCTGGTTTCATTTCGTTTCGTTTCGATTTGGGTTCTCCTCCGCTTCCATACTAAAGTAAAGTAAAAATTAGTTGTGGTTGTGATAAAATTTCCTTCATATAATTTACAATTTAAAAATGTGTTGTTTTTTCTTTATAAATTAAACTTAGTTTAAGTTTTCGAGTTGGTTTTCCCTCTTCACGCGTATTGCTTCTTCGACTTCAGTGGGGGGGTGGCTTAAAATGTCTATGCATTGTTTACGTAAATTTATACAGTGTTCACTGGGCTTTCATTTCAATGGGGGTCTTCTAAAATATTTACAAAGATTCGCTTGAACAAACGGCCTTCATTTAAAATACAATCGAATAAAAACGTGTCGCGCCGTGCAGAGAATGCACTGTGGACAGATAGTTAAGAGATATTCGTGGATTGGTTTTTGGGAATCACCTTCCTCGATTGGACGCTATGCATTGTAAAGCGGGCCCTCTGTACCACTACTTTATATCTCATGAACAAATCACAGCAATTATAAACTTAGATAAAACTTAGATGAGAACTTTTACATAAAATTACATAGAACCTAAAGAGACGGTAGTACGCTTGCTGTGGACGAAGACGTGTGCTAATGGTGTCACCACCACCAGCCGCCACCTTGCATGAGCGGTTATTGGTCTTTCGCGCCGTGGTCGTCGTCGTCGTCGTCCTCGCTGAGGAGCAGCGCCGTGTTGCTGGTCACCGAGGTGGTGGGCGTCGAGGCGGTCATTGTGGCGCCCGACACAGCCGTGACGTTCGTGTTCTTGCGCAAATGATTCCGCAGCATCACCAGATTGCGATGCAGTTGCAAATTGTTGTTCGGTATGACGCCGAGAGCCATGGCCGCGGCAGAGCCACCGGGTGTGTGCGGCAGCGTATTGCAGGCACTGCCCATGGGGGCGGCCAGGAACGCGGACGAACTGCCAACGCCCAGGCCCAGGGCATTGCTGCTGCAGCCCACAAGCCCAGCCGATGCGGTGGACGTTGTCGGCGAGATCGCACCGCTGGCACTGCACAGCGTACTGCCGCTGGACGACAGAGTGCCCACGTTGGAGGCCCCGATGTTACCGCCACTGCCACCCGCCATACCCACGCCCAGCAACAGCTCGTGCGCCAGTATGGTGGGTAAATGTTAAGAGCTGTTCTTCATCGGCCCCGACGACAACGAACTGCTGCTGACGCCCGAGTCGCTGGACTTCTCGCTGAGGCCGCCCCTCGTCAGGGTGTCGTCGGCGATCAGACCGCCGCCCAGCAGGGACTTCTTGCCCATGCGAGCCGACAGCCCCGTGCTGCCGGCCATCTTGAAGGGGTTGTCCTTCTGGCGGCGGGCGCTCTCCACGCGTTTCATGATCTCGGTGGAGCACTTGGTCACCACGTCGTCCAGACTGTTCGACTCGTCGGTGGAGGTGACCGTGTGCGAGGTGGGCGTTTGCGATTGCGGCACCGGTGATCCCTCGTAGCAGCCGGAGTCGCGCGGGAAGTGTCGCCGGCCGAAGGGCGAAACGCCGTGCTTCTTGTTGACGTTGTTGAGACGAGCCTCGTCGTTCTCGGAGCTGGAGCCGGCAATGTCGCCGTCCGAACCTGCCAGGGAGAAATTCGCAGCTGTAACGTGTCGGTGTTCGAAAAGGAGTGCGTGAAAGTAGGGGTGCGAGTGCGGAGAGGGGGACAGATTAGTTTGGATTCGTTTCTTTTCGTTTGCCAATTTTTTGGTTAGTTTAAGGGAACCTTCAGGTGGCTACGGTACTCACATTCGATGTCGTGCAGCAACTGGACGGCCGTCAGCAGTTTTGCGCGATGGTCCTGATTCACAATGCCCAAATAGTCGAGGTCCGCCGGCTCGAGTTCCTTGAACAGTTCCAAGTCCTCGTACCTGCAAAAAGGGGGACAGGGAGAAAAAAGGACATTCGTATTAATTTCAAATTCTGAAGTTATTTCAACTTAATCCCCATCCAAGGGGGGAACTTCTGCGAACTGTTATATTTCATTTGGCGTCATTGCATTACTCACCCGTTAAGTACAAACACCGAGGTGTACTCCTTGAGGCCGATGCGGAACAGTAAATCTTCAACAGAGTTCGGACCGTTGCCGGTGCCATGGCGACCGCCAAGTGTTGCCAGATTTTTGCTGTTCGAATTCTTCAGTCGCTGCTCGGGCAACACTTCAACGTTGATGAATTTGAAGTGGCCCACACGGCCGTGGCAGCGTCCCTTCCAAATGCCCGAGGCATTCATCGACAGCACTTCGATGATGTCGCCTTTCTGCCGTTTCCGGAGAGAGAGAGTGAATGAGTGAAATACCGTATGAAATTTTGCGANTGTGAGAATGAGTGAAATACGGTATGAAATTTTGCGAAATGCGCCCAAGAGTTTCGGACATTCGAGGCAATTGAGTGATGGCCTTTGAAAAGTTTCACGCAGCGCTTACCTTAAATTTGAGGGCGTCCTTGTCGTACGGATTGGACATGCTGTCGACGAGCGCTTTCGCCTTGCAAATCGTTGCCAGCGAGGCCCGATCCTCGGTCGAGATGGAACTGTGCGGACTGCCGGGCCGCACAAGGGCTTGGGTACCTGCACGCAAACAAAGGAGGGTAAATTAGAAAATTTCATTGACTTTTCGTCTAGCCGAAATTGCGTCTCGCCTGTGCAAATAGTTCAAAGGAATTTCAAAGTGAAAAACTTTAATGACCATTTGCCCGGTATTGCCGCCGGAGCTACGGCATACACATTCGTTTTGGTTCCGGGGGGGGTGCTGGGCAAAACTTTGCCATTTCGGGAAAGTGCATTAAAAATTCATTAAGTTTTTCGGTGTTTCGGAATTTCGCATTTTTATGCTTTGCAGCAACAACAGAACCAAAACGAACCAAACAACAATAACGGGTATGAAGCAGGATGTGTTCATAGCATATAGGGGTGGTTGAAATCTGTACTTACTGGAACCGGAAGCGCTGGGTAAACTTTCCACCGAACTGGCGGAGCACGCGAACGCCTGATCGCTCATGCTGCCCCGGTCGGTGTTGTCTTGCGAGTTGCTGAAGTCCCTCGATGTGTCCTTGGTGGCCACGAAGTTTCTGCCGACGCCGCCGCCGACGACGCCACTAATGCCCCCGCCAATAGCTCCCACACCGTTCGCGGCGCTGCCCATCAGGCCCGATACGCCCAGACCGGCCACATTGCCCAACGACAAGCCGTTCTCATTAAACGCCGACAGATCTTTCGGCGAGCTACGCATCTCATTGGACTAGAACGCCGAACAGGTGGTCCATTTGCGAAGGGCATGCCAAAGAATTAGGGAAATATGAAAGGAATTTCATAGATTAGTTGAATTATGCAAAGAAAAAGTTTAAAAAGGTGTTATAAAGATTTGCAGAGCACTCCAGAGAGGTAGGCAATTATTATTAAGCGGGATTTGTGGGGAGGATCACCCCAACCGTTCGGTTTGCTGCTTACACTTGACGCTTTTCGGTTATGACTACCTTGTGAGCTGCTGGGCTCACTTGCTCTCTCAAGCAGTTCATTTTAAATTTTAATGGAATTTTTCGGGAGTGCTTCCATGACTGGCGACGCCTTTGCCGGGATCGTAAAAATTTATGCTTTATTATAATCCTTAACCGAAGGCAGGAATGCCACCCGAATGGCTGTGAGTGTTTTCGCCAAATTCTCGCAGCGCAACGAGTCTTGTTCGTGCTTTCAAATGAGAGTCCATAAACTCATTAATTTTGAGTTTCGTTTTCATTTTCGGTTGCATTTGCATTTAGATTAGCTACGGTTACGAGTGGCAGGGTGCGAGTGACAGTGCGATTATATCCAGCATTTTTGTTTGTTGTTGTTGTTGTTGTATTTTTGTCTCAACTGCACTTCCATTTATTTTACGATACTTTCGTATTCCTTCAAGCCCACTGCATGCAACTGCACTGCGTCTAAGTGTGGTGCCCAACCGAACGAAACGAACACAGGGAATTCGCAAAAGTTATGGTCTAAGCAATCCTTTGACAGAAACTTTCCTTCATTCCGTTTTGTAGGGGAATCATTTTTAAGCCATCAAATGGCTGTGGGTATGGATCATGGCAAATAGCTTAAGTGCGCAGCATAAAAAGTTTAATGAGCTGACCATAAGAGTTGCCCAATGAATAATGAGTCGTCGCCAAGTGGTTGTGGGGCTTTAAGGCTTAATGCTCATAAGAATTACCGAAGTAAGAAATGCGGTACTCACATGATGGACGGTAGCCTTTTGGCTAATTGTGTTCGCTTTGTGGCCGGGCAAGCCATTCTTTTTACTTTTCGCCGCCAAACTTGGGGGCAGGCCTCTGGTTGCGGCAATGTCCTCGTAATCCGACGACGGACTCGGCGACAGGGACGGCGATTCGCCGATGCCACCGCTGAGTGTGCGATAACGGGCCGTACAGTTGTTGGTGCCAATCTGCGAAGAATCGAGACGGAGAACGTATTATGTAATAATTTGCTGCAAAGTGAAAAGTTTGAAGGGTATTGATGGGCTCTGCATTAAGGTGGCGAGCGGCGACAAACTTTTCGACTTTTCGTTCNTAAGGTGGCGAGCGGCGACAAACTTTTCGACTTTTCGTTCATTTTGTTGGTTGTTTTGTGCGCACAAAAGTTTGACTCCGCTCTTTATTGAAGGTTCATGGCTTGCACTTTATCAA
>JXPZ01000780.1:0-12362 GCA_001014575.1 Themira minor
GTTTAATCATTCCGATTGGTTATATATAAGGGGGAAACAACAACAAAAACTAAATGTATAAAACGATATGAAAAAAATTGAAAGGAAATGAAAATGAAAATGAAGAAAATATGTTTAGGAGAACGCCAAGTTTTCAAATATAAAAAAAAATGCAAAATTCCGTTTTTCTATATAATGTTATTCGGTTTCACAGTTAATTTATTCCAGTTCAAAGCTCTCTTAAGAACTTTTGATCTTTTTTCTTCCCTTTTAGTCTNAAATATGTTTAGGAGAACGCCTAAACATCCAAACTTTTGATCTTTTTTCTTCCCTTTTAGTCTCCGAATGCAGCTTCTCTCAAAGTTTTCTGGTGCACATGTGAAGAGGAGCGTCTTCTCTTCACATTGGCTAAAATAAATTGTACTGNTCCGAATTCAGCTTCTCTCAAAGTTTTCTGGTGCACATGTGAAGAGGAGCGTCTTCTCTTCACATTGGCTAAAATAAATTGTACTGTTTTTAGTTATTTAGTTAGTTATTTAGTTATGTTATTTAGTTATGTTTTTAGTTATTTTGCCTGGAATACATCAATTGCTTTGAAATTAGCCAACCTAAAATAAAATTATAATTTATTCTCAACGTTCAATCAAACAAATAAATTTGAATACAAAAAATGTATCATCTCAAACGTCACATAGAATCAATTAAGGAATTTTTTGTTTGTATTAATTTACTATAGCTTCACTTATACATATTATATACCATAAACAATTTTTGAGATTAAAGTTTTACAAACAATACATAACAGCTATATATGAATAAACACTAAAATGAACAAAAATTACTAACTGAGGGANGAAATGAACAAAAATTACTAATTGAGGGAGAAGGTAGGAAAACCCCTGTTGTTAACAAAAAAAAATATATGAAAAACTAGTTGTGTGCATCCCTATATACAGAATATACATCAAGTATACAAAGGAAAGGGAAGCACTACACTATGTTTTCTAAGTAATCCAGAATTAGTTTCGACATCTTGTGTAAAATAACGATCTCAGCCTATGTACCACTGTATAGTCGTATAGTCGTGCCTGTTAATCTCGTGAAGGCGAGCAGAAGGATGCCTCCAAGATAGCATATAAATAGTTTTTAGGTTTTTGTTCTGAATCACCTGTAGTTTTTTAGTTGTGACAATTTTATTTGTAATATAATTTGTTTAAATAGATTTTTTTAACACTCGTAATTAGGCTTTTACATGGTGCTGCCTTGTTTCTGTGGGTCAGCAGTTTTACGTGCTTCGCTGCCCCCCGTCCCCGGTTTGCTCCCTTCCCTTCTTTGTAGTGGGTTTGCCCTACCAGTCTTGAAAATTACATCCAGTTGCCACACCGTGGAGGTCTAAGTCTTACCGTCCGTAGTACGCAGAGTTACGCCGCGTCCAAATGTGTGTTACACATATTTCCCCTAAAAGCTGCCTGCTGAAAATAACATGGGCTATATAAGCTAGGCTAGGGATTTTCGTACCTTCCATACAATCATGCTTTTCAACACACGTGCATTTCGTCCGTAAATGACCAAGCGCGATTTAATTGGAACACTTATATGTACTATTTACATGTTTTATTTTCAAAGAATGGTAAATGCATTTCCTATCCGCTTGCGTTGACAAATGTGTACGATTTGTTCAAGGAGTAATTTGCTATAGGAGTCAGGAAGGGACGCATGAGTCGTGGCAGACAGTGGTTTGCGTTGAATGTCAAGGTGGACGGTTCTTAGGTGTGGCTGATTAAGTAGATTCTTTTGTTAAGAATATAATTTCTTATGAAACATATTTCCGTTTTCGTTTGGAAAAGTTATGATGTGTTAACTTTTTTTATTAAATAATAAATACAAATTTTAAGTAAAATGCGATTTGATATTTTTTATTAGATTGAATTTTTAATTGATTAGAAAAAAGACATATACAGACGTACTATTTTTGGTTGGCTTATTATTTACTTTCCACATCGTTATTGACATCTACCTCCTGCGATTGCCGCTTCGGAGTTCGTAAATTATAATTTGAAAACTGGAAGTTTATTTTTCCAATGGAGCGAACATCCGCTACTGAATGAAATTTTACCTGATCGATTTTTCTATCATTTTGTATATTCTCAGTAATTTCTTCATTTTTTTTATCTTTACCACTTCCCATTACAAAGATTTCACGGCAGGCGTTGTTTTCAAACTGTTTTAATCGTTCTCTCATTGCGGACTCTCTCTGTACCTCTTTATTTATTTCAGATCTTTTTTTTTGTTCGTATCTCTCCATGGCTTGCTTCTCCCGCTCTTTGTTACGTTCAACAATTTTGTCCGATATTTCCATTCGTTTAACCAACAATTGCTCCTTAGAAAGTGTTTGAAATAATTCTGGCCATATAATTTTATGTTTTTTAAGTAACACAATACGAGCTTCGTTTTTAAATATTCGGCAAAAACTGGCGGTTTCATCTATTTCATGCATCAAATGGCGTTCGAAAAATATTGGTGGATTGTTGAATTTTATATAAGTTGGCATCAAAACTATATCCGGTTTTCTAATTATCAGACGGTTTAATTCAATTATTATCATTATTTCTTCGTCGGTTTGTCGTATTTGTACCATGTTTGTGTATGTACTTATTTAAAAAAAATAATTACGAAATAATTCTGTCAATTTCAGGTTATGCTATTTCATTTCAGACAATTCACTGTTACTATGTTTGAAAAAATAATATACATAGTTGAAAATACATAACTAGTCGTTTAAGTAGTATCTTTCTCTACTCTATCAGAATTTATTGTTGACTCTATCGATTAAACATTACACATTTTATTAGGACTGCGCTAATATTAATAGCATACAGTGTAATATCCTTCAAGGAAAATTTTAAATGCGGCAAATCAATAAATGAACATTAAATTTGCTTAAAATTTTTAATATATGTATATTGCATGTATACAGAGTTATACAAAAATATATTTTCCTTAAAGTAACATTTGAGTAAGTGATGGACATAATATGCTGAGTGTATCACCATGACAATCGACATGAAATACATCATTATTGAAAGATAGACGAAATAAATTATTTAGACATTCGTCGAAATAACAAGTTTATATTTTACCGTTTACCTTGTTATGCTCTCCAGAGGAGAAGGGCAGTTAAGTTGCCCTCCAGACTTGGTTTACCCATATTTGTCTGTCAGTCTGTCTGTTTAATTATTAGGATTACGTTCCAAAGAATTGGCCTTTGTGAGGAGTTCCTAACATTCGCAGATTGGTATTGTATTTCCATAGAAGCCCAATATTTGACGCCGTACAAATGAACAAAACTTGCCCAAGTGCGATTATATTTGGAACTTTTGATTACTATTAAAACTTATCATGCGAATTTGGATCGGATCCGTCTAGTAAATCAACCTCTTATGTAAGAAAATTGTTATTCATAATTTCAGATTGTATCATGAATAGTTATGAAGTACTAGTTATACTTCCTTCTTTCAAATATTGTAATAAATATTTAAAACAATTGACCAATTTACCAAGCAATTTATAATAGTAAATTTATTTATTAAATATTGGTTTAATTTTATATATATCCTGTTATAATAAACAAAGTGTCTTTGTAATATTATCGGAATACATTGGTTTGATGTGTGCAATTATGCACATATTTCCGATTTGCCATCATATATATTTTTTGGTACTTTTCTTATTCAATATCAAACCAAATATATTAATTTTATATAAAATACTTTAAATTGGAGATACTAATAAAATATGTATTGGTTAATAATATTTACATTGTTTTTATTTTACTACAATGAAATAGTTTAAATATATACTAATAGTTTTTAATTGCGATAATGTATTAAATTTGTATATATTTAAGCATATAAGCAATACATGTTATTATAAAAAAAGGTGAGTAATATATTATATCTGTAATAATTATGTCGTCGGATATAACCTTTGAATATGTTAACCGATAATATTAATATTTCATACATTATGCCTCAATTGTGTTTTGAATATACAATTTCACTTTCATATATTTAATAATTTTAATCAAGCCGTTGTTTCGTTCGGTTCCATCCAGCCTTCACTATCGTCTTCACTCTCAGATTCTTCTGACTCAGATAGTTCAATAGCAACACGTCTCGCCAAAATTGAAGCGACATCTAATAAAGCAGTATTCCTTTCGATTTCTTTTTGTTCTGATTTTTCCACTTTTCGCAGTGTTATTCCTAATATTATGACCAATTTAAATACAAAGAAATATTATAATGTATGTATTTAATGTATATGCAAAGACCTTACCGTCACGAATAGATTTCATCAAGTCTGTGCGCGAGTCATGGAATGGTGGAAGAATTTTCTTTGGTCCCACAATAAGATGAGCTGAATTACCAGTTATTCCATTGCTCTGACTAAGATGAGAATCACCGCTAAATGTCTTTGCCATGCAGTGAGTTTGATTCGGTAAACCTCCATTATCATCCAATGGTGGTGGTGGAGGTGGGGGTGGAGGGGCCACGTTGGGTGGTGAAGTATTTGGAGAATTCTTAGAAAAACATATTCGAATAAATGTTTATTAAAATATAACTCTTTTTTAAAGAAATTATTACCGGATCTTGAACAGGTGGAGGTGGTGGTAAATCGTGTACGTTCATATTATTGAAATGGTTTATGGTATTGTTTAGTTGTGCCATAAGAAGTGCATTCGCATCTTGAACATTTCCAGTAGCTAACTGTGGAGAGCCTGCTCTCGATGTGCTATTAGTGCGAGCCAACAACTTGGCAGCTACATGATTACCAACACCATTAATAGCTAACATCTGCGATGGAGATGTGTTGTTTGACAATCCATCAGGTATTGGTGGAGGTGGTGGTAATGCATCACGACTTGTCGACATACTTCGTCCTCTTGTAGGCGTGTTTGCATTTGAGGCATTCGGCGTTCCCCCACCGCTTCCACTAGATGGTGGAGCCGGAGGGGGCTGTGATGGACGTGGCTTTGTTCTGGATGGTGTTCCGGGACCATATATTCCCTCTGGTGATATAAGACCCTGTCCATTTTGCCCATATAAAATATTCGATTGATGATATAAAGAATCTTCATATATTTGTTGTTGTTCATTATGTTGAACATGCTGTGAGGCGTGTACTCCATTAGCATTATTACTATATGAGCTCGTTGAAAAGGGGCCCCCATCAAGGGAACCTCGAATTGTATTTGCTGAGTACTCATTGCAATAACCACCATCTGTTTGTTCAGACTGATAGCTACGTCTTAACTCTATTGAACTGGGACGTGCCGGTCTGGAATCATAAACTCCCATAGCTTAAAAAAACAAAAAAAAAATAAATGATATAAATGATAAATGACTTCTAAAAATGAAGTTTGCATATTCCAATGATGTACTTACAGTTGAACCCTGCTTCCTCATTGATAACGGAATTAGGAGTGCGATAAATAACATTATTTGGCATCAAAGTTTCACCGTGACCTATAGCTATTTGTCGTTGCTTTTCACGAGTATTATGTGGTGTGCGAACACGTTTTTTATGGGCACGTCCGCTTGCACTACCGCTGCAATTGTTTCCATCCTGGCGGGGGCGATGCGTTTTCTTTCCTTTATCGTGCATGACTCGTTCGGTGTCTTTAAGCATTTCCTGACGCCAAAGTTCGAAGAAGTAGTTGGGATCGGTATAAAATTTAAGACCATCTTTTCCATCATCACGATAAATATTTAACTTGTCTAAGGGAGGTGGTTTGTCGCACAGTGCATATGTCTCTAACATTGGAGATGACATGGTGGCACGTGAAAATATTTGTTGATCGAATGCTTTGGCTGATTTGAAGGCCTTCTTGCGTGTTATATCGGTTAGCGGAACCTCTTCAACAGTGCTATCGAGTTGTGTTACCTTTATTGCAAGTCGATCTATTCGGGCTTGTAATGAATTTGCTCTATCACCTATATTGCCAACATCTCGTGCCAATTCTCCAAACACATCCTCCGCATGCTTGGATAACGAAGACAATTGTCGTATTATATTGGTAAGGGTTGTGTTAGTGACCGTCTCCAACTCAACAGACTGCAATTCATCCTGCTGATATACAGACCGTGCCACATGCACAGGTTCTATAGACCGCTTTGGAAGTGGCATATTTTTAATTTAAAATTTTTATGATTTAAAGTGTTTTCTGAAAAAATTTAACATATTAATATACATGGCTTTGGTAAATAATTCTCCAACAAATAAGATAATTTAAATATACAAGTGTAAAAGCTAAAGATTGCGAGAACGTAATGAAACTAGTGAACTCATTTACAGGTTTTACGGTTGATAAAAAGGAGGCTTATCCGTCGTTTCCCATTTGAGAATCTCATTTCGTAATGTAATGGATCAATAAAATTAACAGAGCCCTTTACAAACATATATTTTCTGTATCTTGGATTATATGTCTTGGATTATATATTAAATTCATATATAATGTGCTTAACAATGAAAATCGACGTGGTAATAAAATAAAATGTTTTTCTATGAAAGCCATTACATAGCACAAATTCGTATTTTCATCACATTATGTGGTTCCTCAAATATATCACATTTTTACACATTTATACATATGCATTTACATCCGTTTATCACATCTGCAAAAACTTTTTTCACCATTCGCATGGATTTCGTCATCGATTTAATGTCAAGTCGCATTAATATTCTAGAAATTATTTTATCACTTGGTATATATATTTCGATATCGTAAACTACTTTAAATTTATTTTACATAATAGATATGTTTATGTTTATAATATGTTTAATACTTTATCGAAATGTTTTAGTTATATTGTATTTTTTATAGTAAAATTGATATTCACGTTAATAAGGCGTGTTTGTTTAAAAAGAGCAACTACCATTTAACTGTAGTATTCACGTATTCATAAATATATCTATTTATGACAGAAAAAACACAAGCGCCAGTATAAGTGTATATAAATTGCACCCACCCAAAAATAAATGTACCAGATACCCACATAAAAACTGAATATCATGTTTACAAGACAAATAATGAACACAGAGTTGCCATCAACATTCAAATTTCATGATCTATTTCACACATTCTTGACTGCATTAAGTCAAATTATTTGTAATTTTGTATTTGCGTTATGATTTAGATTTGGTTTTGCAATTTACAATGGCTGAGTTTGGCAAGATGGCATTGTTTAGTTTTGTTGGCGCATTCTCTTGCATTGGCTTGTTCAGGCTTCTAAGGAATCATACCCAGGACTTTATTTTTCGTTTTAAAAGCTGGAATTCGCCTTTCTCTTTGGATGCGTCGACTGCGAGAATCGAAAGTTTAATTTGACATGCTACACTTATAATGCTAGGCAGGTTGAAAAGTCTGTGAGTGGTAGTCAGCAAAAGTTTCAGTTTTTTTATGCCGACATATTTGTTCGATTAGAAGCACAAATTAATTTGAAGATGAAAATATTGTCAAATAGAGCTAGTGCAAAGAAGCGAATTTTTCTATTCTTGTGGTTTTTAGTTATGTTAAATTAAAAAGGTTTGCAGCATGTACATATTCATTGTGAGGTGGAGACAAAAGCACAATAAATATTTATTAAATTTCCAGTTCATAAGTCAAATGACTTAATGACTGATCCGATCTGCTTTTTTCGTAGCATTAAATTGATAGCGAGATGAGAGCAGAGCAATTAACATATTTTAATTAACTACGTATCTCACGGGTCTCATAAACTTGAAAAAATAAATCAAACTAAATTGCTGCAAATGACCTCTGCACAACGAGCCTCCGACAGTCACGAAGTTATGATATTATACGAACCACTGAGGAAAATAAGATAATTCATGTAAAAACGAAAACACTAAAAGCATAACATATATATACGACTTCACCAGGATCATGGCAACATGCACGNTTGTAGCTTTTATTACGATACGAGAGTCTCAAATTATTTTCTATTGAACTCTTTATTTTAAGAGACTTGATCGCTATATTTTTACTTTGTTAGCGTACAAATTGATATAGGTCATGCATTAGGGAATAAATATAGTTACAAACACATTTAATGCAGCTCTAGGAGGATCTCTTACGTAGTGGAGCGGTGGATTCCGGTGGAACCTTTCCTTGACTTCCAAGGAATTGTGGTACAGTCCGGATCGACCTAAATAACCGGTCGATTATTGCCCAGATATCCGCTTTTTGCTGCATGGTGAAAACTGCATCTTGATTGTCGATTTGAATGCCCTTCACAGTGCCAAAGCTTGTGACTTAAAGGAAGGGCCCTAGAGAAACATATAGACGACTTCACCAGGATCATGGCAACATGCACGNGGAAATGACCAGAAAGGAAGTGCCCTAGAGAAACATATAGACGACTTCACCAAGATCATGGCAACATGCACGATCTCGCCAGATATATCCATTAGCAGTGATCTTATGAACTATGCAACTTAGCACCCCATAGTCTCCAGAACTTCAAATCACTTGCTCATCATCCTGGAACTGACTTGTATGGTTTAAAAGAGTTTACTGATCGCAACTTGAGAAGATGTCCTATCGTATCGGATAAACGAACCGCCGAGAAATATAATTATAGACCGGCTTCGAGTCTCCCGCCAATTCCCTCAGCTAGACACACTTTAAGAGAAGATGGAGTAATAAAACATGAACAATTATAATAGAACAACAACTATTACTCCCATTCAGGTTCCCTTGGACCATATAGTACATTATGTAAATATTAAATTATGTAAATTATAAATGACATTGTTAATCTGTATGAATGTATCATATCTATTGTTTAATATATATATACAGATCGCAAATATTAACGATACCTTAAACAAAATGTATAATAAGTAATCGAAACTGTATATCGATTGTTGTTCGATACATCCCTGTAATGTCATCCATCACTATTAGTAAGCTGTCAAAATTTTTTTTCTCAGACATCGATTTACCAAGTGGAAACTGGGTAATATATATTGTGTTTTTGCACAATTAATTTATAATAACCAATTTTATTTTGTACAGAAAAATTTATACAAAAAAATGGCAAGCGTTGCAAGCAAGGGATCGACTTTAGTCAATAGTAAGTTTGTGAAATCATTAGTTGTGATGCGAATTGTGCTGAAAAGTTTAATATAACCCCAAATATTATGTAATGTTCATAATTGTTTTATATTTTTATAACAGGACTAATGGCTCAAGCAAAACCTCAACTGGAAGTGTTCCTAAAGTACGCCAAAGTTGAATTGACGCCTCCAACTCCAGCCGATATTCCCGCTATCCGTCAAGGTATTGGTCGTCTCGTTACTGGCGCAAAGACCGGTGCTTATAAAAATCTAACTGTTCGGGAAGCTTGGGTCAATACTCTCGTAACAATGGAAGTCTGCTTCTGGTTCTACATTGGCGAGTGTATTGGAAAACGTCATCTTGTCGGATACAACGTTTAAAAGATTCGCTTTAAGCAATACAAGAAAATACCTTTTCGAAATTATGCTTACCATTCTAATAAAACTAAAAGAAAGGCCTGTTAATCTTTGAAATGAAATTGATNAATGTTTACCATTCTAATAAAACTAAAATCAAGGCCTGTTAATCTTTGAAATGAAATTGATTACGAAATTAAATCTTGGGTACTAGTAATTATATTAAAGTATTGTAGTTAATTTGCTTGTAAAACAATTTCTGTCATTTCAATTCAATTCATATTTGAATGAGACAAATCAATTGGTAACTGGTATTCTTTATATATATGTATTAATAATTGTATAACATTTTACTGCAATGTAAACCTGCTAGTTAATTTTCCATTAAGGTTTTGTAAGTCTATGATTGCAGCACCTCTTTCTGCTCCAGCCAACATTATGTTCATATTTTTTTACCAATGTTTATATCAAAATTTCCGTCTATGATACTAAAAATAATGTTGACAACTGATCTCTCTTGAAGACTACGATGTGGTTGTACGGCGCAAGGGTATCGGTCGCAACGTATGAGGGCAATTAACTTCACACCGAAACATCCCACCTCAACAACGAAAACACAACGACTTCCCCTGCGGATTAAGCACCTCCTTCTGCCGCAGTAGAGAAACACCGCGTTTCCTCGTTCAGGGGATTGGAAGTTTCAGGGCATGCCTTAAACATTATGTCCGGCCTCTCCACTTCCGGAGTCTAATCTTCGTGCGTAAACCCTTTTCCCTTTTTGGAGATCCGCTCAATGGTCTTCCTCTCCCTGCGTCGCATACTCTTCAGCATTTGCTTGTCGCGTTTAAGCAAATGTAGGGCTTTATATTCGCCGACTAATCACACATCTCTCAGAGAGTCATGCGGTTGCCATCATAGGGCTTCGCAATGGTGTTTGGGTTTGATACCCATATTTTGTCGACCAGCTGTTCGATGGATTCAATACACAGAAATTGCTGGCTAAGCTGTTCGATCCTCTTGCTGGCTGCTAAATATGCGTGTTAACTACTTCCCCCTCAAGAAATCTTCTGGTTATGTTGATTCGTAGTTAAATCCTCCATATTATGATGAATACCAGTATCCGGATTGCAAGAACCGCAAATTCCAATCCAAGTCTGCTTGCTATGATTCTTTTTTGAAATTTCTTTAAGAATTAAGGGGCTTAATACTGGACAGTGCATGGAAAGAATTTGTTGTTTGTCGGGGTGTATGTCTTCATTGGTTTTCTATTTTTAATATGGGCCTCTAGTCGTTGGCCTGTTTGTTATTAAATAAAAAATTTTCTTTTAGTGAAATTTCATACAACTCATATAATATTTCATTAACTATATTCGTAAACTGCCCTATCTAAAAGTTCCTCTGATGAACCACGGGTGCGTTCCGTTTTAAGACATCTCATTATATCGGAAAGAGTTGAGTGGAACCTTTCCACTTATCCGTTAAGTGTACTAGAGTATGGGGGCGTTTTGTACATTTGAATTCCTAATTAGTTTTCTACCATAATTCGTATGGGTGCTGGGCTTAGTGACTTTTCATTAACAATGACATGTATTTGGTGGGCGTTTTCCCACAAATTTGTTTGTAATTAATTGCTTTGGTTTGATTGCTAACCATAATAAACTTACATGGCTTCCCTAAATCCGAAATTCGTTTTATTAATTTTGTTTTGATAGTTATATTTTTATCCGTTAACTTACGTGCAGTTCCTAGCTTGGTAAACTTGTCGATAGTTGTTAGGAAACATGTCTTATGAATTTGTATATATTTATATAACTTTAGGATTAAAATAAAGTTCCTTCAACTGTTCAAAGTTCTCATTAATTCCTCTATGATTTCCTTTAATATGTGCTTCCTCAACAATGTTTATTATATTTTCTTAATTTTCAATATAATTTGCTAGTTTAATACACTTAACAAATTTGATGTTTCTATCATTAGAAAATAAATTTATTAATCTCGTTTGTATAATGTTATATTTATTATCATCAAGTTCGGAATAAATTCCTATGGTTCCTTTTTTTATCTCCTTCCTAAATATATCATTTAAATAATGTTCATTTATTAAATCGTTTTCTGAAAATATATTTCTATTTCTTTCTGTTTTGTTTTAACTATTCTTATCTGCGTTCTATATCTGTTGACTATTTTGTCTATTATGTAGAAATGATCGAGTTGTTCTTCTTCTGCGCTATGTATACTGTCNNNNACTATTTTGTCTATTATGTAGAAATGATCGAGTTGTTCTTCATCTGCGCTATGTATACTGTCCGTTCAATTATTTATTTCGATTCTGCTCAAAAAGTCAGCAACGATGTTTTTTCCCTTTACATTCCCTATATTGAATTGAAACTCGTCTATTAAAATGTTCCATCTAATGATCCTTGAATTATGAGCTTTTAAACTATATAACCATTTTAACGGTTGATGATCAGTCTGTACAAGAAAATGTCTGCCATAAAGATAGGGTCGAAAATACTTAATTGCCCAAACTATACACAATAAATCTTTCTCTAAAGTGGAGTAATTCTTTTCGTGCCCATTCAAGGTCCGACTAGCATAACACACCGGCCTACCTTCTTGACTGAGAACGGCGCCTATAGCGATATTGCTCGCATCAGTAGTAAGAAAAAATTTCTTTTTAAATTGTGGGTAACTTAGCAATGGTGGGTTTGTCAAAATACTTTTTAATTTTTAGAAGGCTTCTCTATATGACTGACATCTGACATCTATGTCTATTTTAGAATTTTTTTTTCAAATATTCTAATTCTTGAAAAACCTTCATTTTTTCGGGATTTATTTTGATGCTCTTATTCGTTGTTATATGTCCTAAGAAATTAGTTTCTTTCGATAAAAATGAACATTTATCG
>JXPZ01000781.1:0-21439 GCA_001014575.1 Themira minor
ACCTCCCCTACGAGTTGTCCACAAACAACAACAATAATAATCCTAAGGTGATTGTTTGACTTTTTATATGATCGTGTCGTGTCATTTTTCATTATCATCATTCCCTTTAAGTTGTTNTAATAATCAAAAGGTGATTGTTTGACTTTTTATATGACCGCGTCGTGTCTTTTTTCATTATCATCATTCCCTTGAAGTTGTTCACTGATAGTACTGAGGTTTTCTCCAATATCCCTATTCTTATATTTTTTGCCTTTTGTCTCTTAGCTCTCAGTTCTGTTTGTTCACATTGCGCATAAATCCAGATTTTGCACACATTTTCGGCTCTCCCTTTTGTCAGTTTGCTGAATATTTTTGCATAACAATTGTGCTGCAACGTTGACTAAGCACTTGTTACCTCAGGACAATGAAAGCCTAAGAATCTCGTATAATAATGATTGTTCGAATGTGAAGAATTCTATTGTAGATTGAAGACGTTTCCAAATCACAATAGAAACGAAGACAAAATGAACAGTAAAGCCACGGAAATTCCACTTAGTAAGCATTGTACCATTTAAATTCAGTCATTCATAAATTTTATCAGGAAAAGACTGTGAAGGCTTTAAATATTCGGAATGTTATAAGTAAGAGTTCTTAACTGAGTTCAACTTTTTTCACTTCTCTAAAAGCAACAAACAATTTACCCCTAACTAGTCGTAAACCTCTCAAAGTTATAAAATCTCCTCCTTTTATGCCTTCTATAAACAATTAAATCAGACATTTTTCCATTTCATATTTTCATTTTTCAAATTCCCCATTTACCCACAACTTCCCCAGCACATATGAAAATTTCAAACTTTCACTGTAGTAAAACGTGCTGAAAAAACCACCGTCTTAACAGCCTAGAGCAAGAGATCATTGTGTNTACTGTAGAAAAACGTGCCGAAAACCCACCATCTTAACAGCCTAGAGCAAGAGATCTTTGTGTAATCCCTCGGAGCATTAGGCGGCTCATTACGGAAAAAATAAATAAACATTTGCGTGGTTTAATCCTTTCCCTATGTACACGGACTAAAGGTTTGGTGTGAAAACCAAAAGTAAACAAGAGGTTTTCGGAAATTTTATGATATGCGTCTCTGTACCCACATTTCACCGCACTAAAGCAAACAGAAGGAAATTACTCAATATTGAGAATATTTAAACGTTGTTCCTCCTAATGGAACATTACATGATTGGAAAGCAACAAAAAGGAATTCTCTCAATACCGAAATTCGCGAATTGAAAAACGTACGTCACGCTTTATACAGGTAGACTCGAATTGCGGCTCAATTTGCGTCATTAACTCCCTGCGAATGCGTCGACGTTTTTAGACGATTGACTCACTCAGTCAGTCTCTCAGTTGGACGCGACGCTTTTCACGTCGCTCGCCAAATGCATTTTGTCCATGCCAGCGATTTTTGTCAACGCTGACCTTAATTGTAATGTGCATATCTCAAACTAAATGACATTGTAATGAAGCTCAGTCAAACTCAACGCCTTCGAACGTCGAGTCGACTGGACTGCACCGGACTCGACTCTATCCATCTCAACTGTCTGCCTGTAGAGACGTTTGGCTGGCTACGACGGCCGCGACTGCCTGATTGACTGTCCCGAGAGCTGTCTGAGTGACGCTCTGGTGTGCTCTACAAAATTCGCATGCAATTAATTTGCACAAAATTTGTCATCATCATCGTCGCCTCGGTGTGTGTGTGCGCGGTGAAGAGTTAATTGCGGTTTGATGGTAGACTGGCAATTTGGAAATTGACATAATTGACTTCTGAAAGCAGTCGACAGCCTAAATGCGGTTTCGGCTAGAGAGTGGTAATTGTAATTAATAGTTTAATAGGAGGAGCGGTGGTGTTGAAATGAGTAGTAGTATGACTGATTGCCCACTTTTAAAGTATATTCAAAACTATTTGAAAGACCAATTGATTGAAAAATTGTAATTTATGTATGTGTAATTTGTAAAATCTGATACACTGGAACGTTTACCTTTCCCAACTCTTTTCAAAATCCTAGTACTTTACAAGAGCCAAACATAAGCCCCTAAGACCTCTATTCTAAAAATTGTGTCTACATGCCTCGTGTCTTCCAAGGCGTCCCATTTCATTAAAATAACATTAAACCGCAACTAAACACCTCTTGACAAGCCGNTACATGGCTCGTGTCTTCCAAGGCGTCCCATTTCATTGAAATAACAATAAACCGCAACTAAACACCTCTTGACAAGCCGGAGCGCAGCGCACACGACTTTCCTTCGCTAAAAATACTTTCCCTGTGTTCGCATATTTTCCATAGATTTCCCCCTCCCCTTTGAAGGAACNTTTAAATGACATCGTTTGCTACTCCTTCCACAATCCTCTTNTCTTATCCTACGTCTTGCCGGCTGTCTGGCTGTCCTGGCACGATGGATCGGTGGCGAGTCCATGGCAAATCTGACCACTTCATTAAACCATGTGGGGTGGCTTTAGAGAATTTTCCATGCTTCAATTTAGAATATGCCACCCGCAATGTTGCCACAACGCCTTGAAACAGTAGGGCCACCACACATACGTCCACATAATCCTTTTTCTGCGAGTTTCCTGCTTGAACAACGCCTACGAGTGTACTCCCACTTCGGGCTAGAGAGGCTGGCGTGGACGTGCCAAAAAAGGATTGCCTCATAAAAACTCCTGTGGCGGCGGCGGCGGCGGTTGCGGCCGACCTATATACACAGCAAATGTAAATGCAAATATTTAATATTCGAATTCCGTGTGTGTGTGTTTGGTCAGGGCGATCTCTCATCTTGTGGGCATACGGCAAACCGCATTAGCATATCGCCATAGCGAAATTACCTGCGACCATTTCAATTGCGTTAGTCTGAAGGGATTTGGGAAATTTACCTCAGAGGCCATTTTCTGGGTACGCACCTACCTGCGGTGATTTTTCTATAAATACCGTGTAGCTTGCGGGAAAGACATCAGTATACTCTAAGTATTTCCCCGTGTCAGACACTAAAGTGTGCAGAGCAAGAAGAGCCTTTGAAAATATTTTCAAAAAATATATTTCAAAATTGATTCCTGTCAAAGACAACAAAAGTGATTCAAAATGCTCGAAAATTTTATATTAACCAACGAGAAACTATCAGCCGAAACAATGGAATTCGATTACATTACATGGGCCAGCAGTAGCTATCCGAGCACACCCTCAAATTATATGGATAATATAAATTTTGCGGCCACATTTGAAACGGTATGTTGTGTTAGTACGAAGTAATTGAATTGGGTGGGCTATTTCGCAAGAGTTAACAATGAAGGCAATTCTCCTTACTAATCAAATCTTGATATTCTGTCAACTGACATCAACATTAGGTGCTTTCGGTAAGCTTCAAAAGTGAAATGCAAAATAAAAACGCACCTTAAACAAGAGGACTCCAANCATTAGGTGCTTTCGGTAAGCTTCAAAAGTGCAAAGCACCATAAAAACGCACCTTAAACAAGAGGACTCCAAGTTTTTTACTCTTCTTGGAATTCCAGAGCTGCTAGCCTTATTTTTTCAAGAAAATGTTCATTGTTTCCGTTCAAGACCCTTTTTGTGCAATTATAATAAAGTAAATTGAATTCGAACAAACCTCTTGATAAAAATATGAAATGTATGCACNATAAATTGAATTCGAACGAACCTCTTGATAAAAATATGAAATTTATGCACTTTCACAATTTTATTGCTGCTTTAACGCACACAATGGAAACTTCTGGTTTCCTTAGAAGTTGCCTTCTGAATTTCCCGTCATTTTCGCATCACGCACAAACACTCATGAACTGGCCGCTACAAAAGTTTCCACTTCAGCTGGCATTATAGTTGCCAGCATATAAAGGAAATGTAATTGAAAGGCCAATACACAAGTACACGACGCATCCAGCTCAAGAGGGATGTGCAATCGCGAATAANATCCAGCATCCAGCTCAAGAGGGATGTGCGATCGCGAACAAAATTTTATTACACCCTGGCCAAATAGGTTTTTAATGAGAGAGTGAGCAGGTATCAGGCAAATGATGATCTTGCATAAAATCCGCTAGAAGCGAGAATATGATGGGGCGTTTTGAAATTTAGTAATGCTTCCGTGACAGGTGTGATTTTATTTAAATGTTTCCCTTTTCTTTACAGTTGGATGCCTTTGCTTGCCCGTCGATCAAAAAAGAGAACGCCAAAGCCAAGGATAGTTTAAGCAAAACCCTGCACCTCCTTGAGGAAGCGAAGAGCACATGCACTGAGCTTCAAGACCAGCTGTGCGACAAAGAGGCTTACTTCAACAATCGCGAAGAGGAACTACAGTCGTTGCATCGCTGCGAGCTGGAGAAAGGTAAGTTTTCAAACCACCCCCGGCGCCTCCCATAAATCGTTACTTACCGAGCGTTTTCCTCTTTGTAGTGAAAACCGAAATCCAGATGCTCGCCCAACAGCGTATCTCCGCTGTTGAAGCGAAACTCGCAGCCAAAGATGAGGAGCTGAAACGCTCGCTGGACTGTTATCGTAGCGAAATGGAGAACAAATTCGCCCTGCAGCAAGCACAGCTCACCATCGCCGAAGAGCGTGAGCGCGAGCTGAAGGAGCGCCTTCAGGCCGCCGAGACTAGCGAAAAGAATTTGCGCGATCGTCTCGCCGAAAACCAAACAACCTACACCACCCGCTTACAGGATGCCGAGGAGCGTGAGTGTTCGCTCAACGAGCGTGTCAAATTGTTGACGCGCGAACTGGACGAGCTGAAAGCGTCCAACGAGCGTCGCGAACGTGAGTTGCGCGACCAGTTGCACTTGTCGCAGGATGAGATTTCGGTGTTGCGCACGACGAGACGCAGTCTGAACGAGTGCAATGCCGATCGCCACATGTCGCCGCGCCGGTCGATGAACAGCTCGATGGCCACCGAGTTGGAGCGGCTGCGCAACGAGGCGGACAGTCTGCGGTGCGTGCTGGAGATGAAGCAAACGGAGATGTCCAAGCTGAGCAAACAGAATGAGGAATTGTTGCGCGATGCCGAAGAGCGTTTTGCCTTGCAGAACAAGGTGTCCAGTCTGGAAGCGGCCAAGGAGTTGCTCGAGACGGAACTGGACATGAAAACCAAGAGGGAGAAGTAAGTTTCCATCAGCTCAATTGAGGCCCTTAAAAGAACTCGTTTACTAATTTCTCTTTCCACCTTTGCAGAGATATCGAACGGCAAGTTGAGGATCTGCACAAGGCGTACAGCCACGAGGCGAACAAGCGCACCCGACTCTCGTACGACAACGAGGCCTTGCAGTGGCAGTTAAAAAACCGCTCGGAGCAACTGCAAATCGTCGAAACGAAACTGCAGGAACTGTCCGGTCAAGATTCGGTGCTGCTGAACACCTCAAACGCCCACAACTCTAGTCTCAGCTTCAAGTCGTCGCAGAGCGGCCTCGCCACCATGATGGACTTCAGCGACGGGCTGCACGGCGTACAGAGCGGCTCGCCACCATCGTCGCCGATCATCAAGGCCGTCATCGAGAAGCCGGACTCCGTGTCGTGGGTGCTCGAAATGGACGGCGATAGCCCCGAAGCGGCTGCCACCAAAATGGTGAAGCGTGCCGGCTCGTTCCGTTCGGTCGAACGCAGCCCATCGATGCGCCGTCAATTCTCGATGTCCGCGAGTGCGGCCTACCCTACGATGTCCACGTCCGCTTCGGCAATGATGGGCCCGAATCCACTCTCCCAGTCGATGTCGGCCACCTCAGTGATACGCCCACATTCCAATGAGGCGAGCACGGAATTCGCTCAACGCTCCAACCGGCGCATGCGCTCCAAATCGATGAGTGTCAAGAGCACCGATTTGCCCGCCGCCACCACGACAGCGACCACACAAACAAAAAACTCCAAAAAGATCAGCCGCCAACATTCGGCCACGCATTCGCGCAAAAATGACCTGGTCGCACCCACCTGGAAGGAGCCCATCTCCGCCAGCTCGCCGTACAATGCCGTGCGTCCGCGCACCTCGACCATGAACCGTGACATTGAGTGCACGGACGCGTTGTTGTTTTGCCGACCATCAACGCCCAGCACGACCACCGCCACAACGGGTGTTGTGCCCCGCAAATTGATCACCTGTGACACGTCGACTTTGAATTCGGGCGAGAAATTGGAAATGCGCTCGCTGCCAACGCATCCGTCGGTGCACGACTTGAAGGTGATCAAGAAATGCCAAGAGATTCAGGAGTCCGCCGGCGAGGCCATGCTTTCGGGCACCAATTCGGAGGACGAGGGATGCTCGGCCTCCTCCGACGATATCATCAGCACAGGGTCGATCACATCGGGCACCGGCACCGGGTCCACATCGTCATTGCACAATCACCATCAGCACCTGAAGAACAACCACATGTCCTTGGAGGAGGTGCTGCAAATCGAGAAGATCAGCAGCTTGAACGGCACCCCGATGGAGATGAGCTGGTCCGATGATGGGGATGCGGTGTTCGCCACCACATCGTCGACAGTATGACGGTATGAATTTGTCGAAGTCTACGAGCACGACGAAGACGACGAAGATAGCTTTTAGTAGAGGCGCCGCTAGAAACTCAACTGAAATGTTAAAAGGCTCAAAGTGAAGCAATCTGGCAAGCGCGCATAAACAAAGTTAGAGATTTTGTGTTACAAATTTGAACCCCCTCAGCCCCCCACATAAAAGATAAGTACAGCTTTAAGCCCTTTTAGGAATTAAGAATTTCAATGTTTATATTGGATGGCATTAGATGCCCACAACAAAGCCGGGCGGCCGGTATGAACGTGTTGCTTTCGAAGGATATGATCTGTTTTGTGACTGTCCTATTTGATGGCACTCTTCTGAAGGAAGCCGTAGCGAGTTGTTTTTGTATATACAAAGTATTTAGGAATGCGGGGCCTGATAGAAAAAAACTGAAAAATGATTTAACTGTTGATAGAGAAAAGCATGTGCAAAATGAAAAACCAATAACAATAAAAACACTTACAATATTTATTTATTACAAAAACAAAAAAAATTTGCCGTGCATTAAATTTATTTGAAAAACTAAGGGAACTATTTATAAATCAAAATATTGGAGAATCGTAAAAAAATTTAAATTTGCCCCAAAAAACTAAGTTAAAAAACTGCAATATGTCTTTCGGTAGTTTGTGTTTAGCCAAGTGTTTAATACTATTTAAGCGTGATTTTTGTCTGTGGAATGTAAGCCAAGCCGTCTGTATTAATGTAAAGTGATTTAAAGTGTGTCGTGTTTAAACGCAGTTTCACGTGAACAAAAATTTAAATTTGTATTTGATTACTCGCAATCAAAGGGCCGTATGGATATGTAATATAGATATCAACAAAAGGTTTCTGAGTTCACCAAGGCGATCAAATCAATGCATTGATACGTCTTAACGGATACGTTTGGCCTCGATTGTCGACTTTGACTATTCAAAAGTAAGGGGACGAATTGCATTGGTATACCCCACTAGATGACGCAAAGTAAAAATATTAAAAAGATTTTCGAAATTTTCCTATTAATGATGTAAGAAATAAGCAAAACAATTGAATTTAAATGAATGATATGAACAAAAACAAATTCATTGATTATTGACTCAATGTATTACAAACATAAATCGTATATTTTTTCAAGTTTCAAGGCAAATAAACTATTATTAACTATGAGAGTGTCAAAAGTTTAAAGAAACAACTTTGACAAATGAAATTGATACTCAACAAAACAATGGAGAAATCAAAAATGTGTATACTAATTATATAAGATTTTTTTTAAATTTGTCAGTTCAATTGATTTCTCCTATCAATTCCTTTCAAATTATTTTCGTTCTCGTAATTTCCAAAAACAGACTCCCTCATAGTATTTATTCTCAAACTTTAATTACCCCCTTCAAACCAACAACAAGCATTTAGCTTTTAAGCAAAAATATAATATATTTTCATTTGTATAAGCAATTCTCGTTTTGTATTAATTTTACTTAATTTAATTGTAAAAGTGAAAATTCTGTTATGTATTTAATTTAATTTATATGCGAACGTTTTTCAAATATTTTCTATATTTTTAAACGTAGCCGTAATTGTGTTTATAATAAGTTTTTTCATTTTATTGAAATTGTTATACATTAATTGAAATGTTATGCGTTTATTATTATTGATTTTTAATTAGGAATTTTTATGTTAATGTTATTAAAATAATTATGAATTTCTAAGCATAGGTTAGTTTCGTCGTTTAATTGTGCGACCCCTACCAATTCAATGAAAACGTTTGGAAAATTGGATGCAAAATCGGTTAAGGTCATCCTTGCTCGTTACAGCTATAAATATAAAAATACGTATCTCCCTTTAATTATCGAACTATCCAACTACCCGACTACCTATCAATATATTGTTCTTAAATAGTTAATAGTTAAATAATAAACCTACCAACTTCAAATAAAATTATAATTTAATTTAGTACATAATTGTATTGCAACTAGTGAGCAAAAACACACCCACAAACAGTTCTGACTTTCTACATACATATAACCAAATAAATAATACACAGGAAATATAACTATAACAAGAAAATAATTTAATTGATAGAATTATAAAAGAAATATATGAAATATGTGAAATGTGAAACAAAATCGGTAGGTTTTATTTCGTGTTGGATGATTGTGGCTATTGGAATGACTTCTAGTGTGGCGAATTTCTGATATGTGAGTACATGTTCGTTTTAAAATTAAAGATCGTTTATATATTTTTTAATAAATATTTAATTTATTAGTATATGCATTTTGTGTACTAGCTTTATTTTGATAAAGAATTATATAAAATTAAAATCAAATTTACATAAATAAAAAATCGTTTTAAAATTTAAAAATAATTTTCATATGACCAGGCGCCCAGAAACGAGTAGCAAGTACTAATAACAAATAACATTAATGAGAATTTTGAAATTAATATGCGCTTAAATTTTGTAGGCATTTTACTAGGCGACCAGAAACGAGTAGCAAGTGACCAAAAAATAATACTAACTTGTCGGACGGTTTGTCGGATAGTTTGTCGGACGACATGTCGGACAACATGTCGGACAACATGTCGGACGACATGTCGGACAACATGTCGGACAACATGTCGGACGACATGTCGGACAACATGTCGGACAACATGTCGGACGACATGTCGGACAACATGTCGGACAACATGTCGGACGACATGTCGGACAACATGTCGGACAACATGTCGGACGACATGTCGGACAACATGTCGGACAACATGTCGGACGACATGTCGGACAACATGTCGGACAACATGTCGGACGACATGTCGGACAACATGTCGGACAACATGTCGGACGACATGTCGGACAACATGTCGGACAACATGTCGGACGACATGTCGGACAACATGTCGGACAACATGTCGGACGACATGTCGGACAACATGTCGGACAACATGTCGGACGACATGTCGGACAACATGTCGGATGACTTTTCGTATAAGGTGTTGTACAATATGTCGTACAACGTGTTGTACAATATGTCGTTCAACGTGTTGTATAGATTTTCAATTATTTAAAAATTTTGGCAAAATACCAGGCGAACAGAAACGAGTAGTAGGTAGCCAAAAATTAATACAGTTCGAGAAGCACTGTACGTCTGAATCCTAAAAGTATGCATTGATATTTTGAAAGTTCAATCACTGATATTTAAATTTCTGTGGATTTTAAAATTTTGGCAAAATACCAGGCGAACAGAAACGAGTAGTAAGTAGCCAAAAAGTAATACAGTTTGAGAATCACTGTAGGTCTGAATCCTAAAAGTATGCAATGATATTTTGAAAGTTCTAGCACTGATATTAACATTTTTGTGGATTTTTAAATTTCCCATTTTACCAGGCGAACAGAAACGGGTAGCAAGTACCCAAAAAATGATATTGATACGAAAACTGATGTGCGAATACTCATTTTTTTGGACTTTTTACCAGGGGAGTAGCAATTAGCCACAAAATATATTAATAATATTAATAATACGAATACACATTATTTTGGTCATTTCACCAGGCGCACAGAAACAAGCGGCAAGTAGTAAAATATAATAATAAAGACATGATGCCTGCCTCATGATCAATGCCACATGTTGCATGTCCCATGTTGCATGCCCCATATTGTAAAAAAAAATAAATTAATAAGAATATATTAAATAATAATAATAACTGATATTTGAAAACCTTAATTTTATAAAACAATGTTAGGTAATTGTTGAAAAATATAAAATAACATTTTCGCAGTCTATATATGTATATAAGTATTCGATGTATTCAATTGGTTTTCTTTTTGGATTCAAAATTTTTGGTATTGTTTTTGATTCATATAAAAGGTTCCGATATTAATTCTTAAAACTATAGACTATGATGCAAATCGTATAAATATTAAGTACATATTAAAAATGTGATGAAATTTGAGAGGACTTGCATAGAAAGATTATTTACTGTAAGGCAGAAGGCCCTGAATATGAAACATACTAAATAACTATGAGATTAATTGATCATGATTCGATTGTTTACATTGATATACATAAAACTCTTTACTTAAAATAATCCGAAACACTATTAGTAAAATATGTTCAAATATGTTTAAAATTATTTTTAAATCCATTTGCACAGACATGTTTTGAGAAGAGAAAGAGAATATGAGAGCAAAGAATAGAGAAATTAGATTATTTGTTAGTTATGAGCAATTGCCCATTCCCATTTTGAGCGTTTTCTTTCTCAGTTGTCATTACCATTTCAATGGAGTGCTTCGGTTGCTGTAAGCATTAGCTCTGCAATTAAAATAACAATGCATTGAAATTCTTTCCTACATGATTACAAAATCTCAAATTTTACTCACTTGACCACACCCTGGGCTTGAACGGCGGTCAGCGTAATCAACGGGGTCAACCGCTCAACGAACGTATCGTTGTTGCGCTCTAACTCACGCTGATAATCTTTCTGATCGGAAAGAATTAAATTGCGATTCTTCTTCAAGGCATCGGCGCAACGCTTCGAGAACTCCCGGAAGCAGAGGCGTAATTTGTTTTGATTTTTCGTAGGTATTGTAGTGCCATCGCTGAGATTCGACAGAAACACCGAGGCCATTTCCATGGGGCCCTGATTTACGGTAGTGCCGATGCAGCCCTGCAAAACCATTTGCAGAATTTTCGGATCGGCGGGCTCCTGATTGGTGGCCGTGGCTAATTCGATGGTTTTCTTTTGTATATCCTCGATGGCCACCTCAATGGGCTCCAGGATTATCTGTTGCCGGGCGATCACCTGTATGCGCGTCTTCACATAAGGGAAATGATTGGCAGTGGTCAAAATGGTTTTGCGTTTGCACTGTTCGTTCAGATCGCCATGAGCCTTGCCCGACTTGGTGAATGGCGTGGCAAAGATGAAACGTTCTGCAACCGAAATTTCTTTGTAATTTCGATATTTGAGAAAGGGTTTGTTTTTGTGTTTCTTACTGATATTGAAATTTCGTTCAAAGTACGTCTCGCGATGACGCATTTCGTACGACTCAAAGTACGGTTCCACATAGGTGATTTGTATGTACGCCTTGTCAGGATCCAAAGAGTTCACGTCAACCGTATTCGAATCCTTTATAATGTGCACGGAATCGGGTCCGAAGCGATCTGCATAGAAATTCTAACGCAAAAACGAATATTTTAGTAGGTTTGGAGTNTGAATCGGGTCCGAAGCGATCCGCATAGAAATTCTAACGCAAAAATGAATATTTTAGTAGGTTTGGAGTATCTCTATTGTAACGAACTCACCTGTAAGCGACTGAATATCTCCGGTAGCTTCGTTAGTGTCGGCTCCTTGTATATGAACTCCTGCTGATCCAGGTCGCCGAATTTCGCCCCATAGAAGCCCACACGGAAGTACGTGCCGAACACCCGTTTGCCCTGCAGCTGGGCGATGCGATTGAAGGCCTCCTGCAGTTTGCCATGAATTTTGCCCAGCTTCTGAAAGTCTCGGTTCGCCTCGCAAATCGGTATAAGTATCTTGTACACCTCGTTCATGGCCTCGTACATGCCGGCGATCTGATATGAATTGGACGCCTCTTCGAGCAGGGCCTTCAGTCCGCTCTCCGTGAAATGATTGCCCAGACAAATGCCGTCCTCGCCCGGACTCAGCACATCGTCGGACACAGCCGACTCCATCAGGGCATTGGGGGTGATCCGTTGGAAACTTACCGCTCCAACGGGCAAATGCTGCTGTGACTCCAGCATACTCAAGTACTCAGCCACCAAGGCAGCCGAGTGCACATAGCACATGGCGGCCTCGGTGTGATTGGTGCGCTCGCGATGTTTCTTCGCCATATTCTCCAGCCAAGTCAAGCGCAGATCCGGGTTGTTCTGGTAGCCTTTGGCGATGCGATGCATGAGGTCGAGCAACATTTCCGGATCCTCTTGGTACTCCTTCATCTTGACGGTGTCTGACAGAATCATGTGCAGGTTGAACAGCAAATCTTGCACCTGCTCGGGGAACGAGGTGTCCTGCAAATCCACATCGGACTCAGCGTACACGAGCACAGTTTTGAGCGCACGTCGCAAGGATTGTTCGCTGAATGTGGAACTGGTGCCCACCAGCGAGCTCAACGACATGGTCACTTGCATTTTCACACGAGCAAAATTCTACAGCAGGGGGGATAAATTTCATTGAAAATCGTCTGCAATTTTGCCAAAGTTGTGTGTACTCACATTGCCGATTTCGAAGTTTTGACGCATCAGCAGATACAACGAGGCCGCCGCCTGTGAACGTATGCCCGGCAATTGGGAGCCGCAATGCTTCAGCAGTAGCAAACACAGGTCCGCGCAAATGTCCGTCTCCTCGTCGAACAGCAAATTCGGAAACTTGAAGATCAACGAACGCTGCGAGGCGAACAAATTCTGCAAGGCCAATGTGCTCTGCTGGCGCGACAAGGCGTGCAGCAACACCTTCAGCACAGTCCCCAACAAATTGTGATGAATCTCCGAGTTCGTCGACACCTGCACAATGATCTCCAAAGCGTCCAGCACAACCAAAGCGATTTCTGTGGCCAGTGAGCCCTCAATGTAGTGGTTCAACTCGAGCTCGGGGTCGTGCTTCGTGATCGTGTCATAGAACTGAGACCGATAGGGCATCTGATCTTTGCGCCAACGGAATTTCTCCGTAGAATTGCGATCCTTGCGACGATTAATCAGATCGTAACGTGCCGAATTCGTGCCCCGAATGCACTCCTCGANGCGTGCCGAATTCGTGCCTCGAATGCACTCCTCGAGTTTCTCCTTCAGATCNACGTGCCGAATTCGTGCCCCGAATGCACTCCTCGAGTTTCTCCTTCAGATCCGTGGGTTTGCGGAAGCTTTGGGTGTTGCGTTTCAAGACGGGCAAACGCTTCTGGCCTTTGTACTCGAAGCACGGCAAACAGGCGTTCAGCACTTGCAGCATTTGATGGACACGGTGCGGACTCAGGCCCAACAACCATCGATACAGCACCGTCCGTTCGAGATTCTTTAAGGTCCACACAAAGCAAGCCAACAGATGGCGTGTGTTCTCACTGCTCAACGGCGACTTGTTTTTCACCTGCTCGGACATGTAGGCGTACGGGCGACTGCCCGATATGGCGTAGGCCACTTCGGGGCTAATTGTGGTGGTGTTGATCGTTTGATGGGGTCCCTGGTAGTCCTCCAGCAGGCCAATACTCTGCAAGCGGTCATGGGTGTCGGTCAAATATTGGTGCAGTTGCGGTATGGAGTCCATCACAATGGCCATCAACGGCAAGTACAGCGAAGCAACTCTGGCTCGAGCCTCCGTCTCACTGTAACGCGGGTCCAAGTCGTGCGACGTCATCAGATTACGTATACAACGTATAGCCTTGCCGTGCAGTTGGGGATTTCTATATAAAAGACGCAATTTAGAGAGAAAACTGCAACATTTTCGTATCACTTTTCACTTACGGTACTTCCAACACAGTGGCCAAATCACTCAACACTAAGCCAACAAGGAAATGCTGCTGTCTAAAGTCCGCATTCAAATCGGCATGCAGTGCCCGCTCAATGGAACCCTTTGAGAAAAAGTATTCGTTTCGAAAAACTATAAAAGGAAATCCCATTTGTACACTCACATAGGATGTCTGACTGTTGTTCGACGTTGTGCTCGGCGTTGGACTGCATGGCGCTGATATGGTCATGTAGGGTGTACCGAAGGGCAAATTCAGGGCGACGAAATGCTCGTGGCTGCACACGATGCGCAGGAAATCAATTTTGTAGTTCATCAAGTCCGGTATGGAGGCATTCTTCGAGATCAGCACTTTGTAGTAGGTCTTGATCAGGCCAAACACAAAGCCCCGATCCATTATGCTGAACAAATCGAAAATGAAGAAACTCAAGCTGGCGTTCAGGGACTGAGCCAATTTCGGTTCGTTGCTGTGATAGCCGACCACCTTGTTGGTGACCAAATGGATGAGCGTCGCAATGTCGTCGGTGAACTTGTGTGGGAAACGTGTCTTTCGTGGGGCATTCAAGGTGCGCGTGTAATCCAAGTGCTCCACCATCGACTTGACGATCAATTCGAACAGGAACCACGAGTTGCTCATGCCCAATTCGGCGGCAGTGCCACTGGCCACCACCCAGTGCAAAGCCAGTTCTTCGTGCAGCAAACGAATCTGCCCGTCGCGGCAATTGCCACTGGCGTACGACGGAGACATTTCNTTGGCCGTCGCGACAATTGCCACTGGCGTACGACGGAGACATTTCCAAGGCAAGTTCTACAAAAGGCAAATAAAATAAAAAATTAGACATCCTACACGCATTTTAAGAACACTCACGATCTAGGCTCCTGCCCGTGGGTACATTGTCGTAAATGCTATAAGTGTCCGTGACATTGGAGATCATTTCCTCAGCATTGCTGCGACTGCACGTAATACGCCGTTTGCCACTGAAGGGATGAGGAATTTTGCTCTGAAATTGCACATAGGTGGAGAGCAGAGACTGACGGCCGTACTGATCCACCACCAAATCATCGGAGATAATCTGTTCATATGATGGGTAAGAATATGAGGATTTATATTTATTTAGATCAGAATAATATTAAACAACTCACCGATAAATTTGCCGACACCCGANATAGAACAAAATAATATTTAACAACTCACCGATAAATTTGCCGACACCCGACAGAGCACTTCAAACACTGTGGTGCCCAGCGACAAAGGCTGGCCGCCAATCTTGTAGTTCGTCACCAGCAACTCAATCAGTTTGTCCAACACCAAATGCAGATTCTTCACCAAATGCTCTCGCCCCGCATTGGCGATCTCCAGCAGGCACTTTTTCATCTCATTCTCCATGTTGCCCTCGCCGATGCGTGGCGGTATCTTGCGAGAGTCCAAATACTCGCAAGTCAAAAAGAAACTGCAGGCAGCAACATTGTTATAAAAGGGAATCGGGCTGAACAATTTGCACTACTCACCGATCCAAATTCACATCGAGTGTATGCACTGAGGTGACAGCATCAACGCTTATTGTGAACACTGCCCGATGATTGTCCAGCCACTTGGTGCCGGGCAAGTGCACATTGGGCGGTATGAACGAGTAGTTCTCCGGTGGCGTTTCCACCATCACGGGCAAACTGAACTCCCCCACCTTCAATTTGCCATCCTCCAACAGTGGCAACCAGGTGTAACCCACCGGGGTCTCCACGGCCGTTTGCATCTCTTGGGGTTTCTTCTGGCACGACACGTGGTACAGCGTGAAGAGCAGATGATGGTTCTCTCGGACGCTGGCTGGCAATGCGATTTTGATTTCATCATAGAAACTGGGGCATTTGTTGTGATAGTTGACCGACGTGTATGCCTCCGTCGCGTACTCCGAGCACGAGGATTTGCCGAAAATCGCATTAATGGCGTCGCCTTGAGTTTCGCCGGCCATCAGCTGAACTCGTACGGCGATGTTGCGCGCGGAACCGGCACGCGACGAAAAGTTCAATTCCCTCGGCGAGACGAACAGCAAATTGCGATACGTATAATGGGGATTATAGATGGCTGCGGGGGGAAATTCGAGTATCTCCTTCACGGGGCGTGTCATGTCGTCGCAATACGGTTCGACTTGAGCCAGCTCGGGGGTCAGCGCATTCTTGACGTCGTCGAGACACGGCGAGATCTCCAGCTTGATGGAGCCCGGTATGCATTTGTATTTCTTCATCACGGCCACTGGCCTCTTCAGTTCCGGCAGGAACTTGTACAAGTCTTCGTCTTTCATTTTATCCGATTCCTAAGATTGTAAGTATATTTTCAGTACCGAGACAGACGTTGTTTTGGGAAACTCACCTGCTTGAAGAAACTCGACACGGTAATCGTAATCGGCCTGAAGGTTTCGACGACATTCGCAAAGTCGTCCGGCGACCAGGAACGCCGCTTGTCCTTGCGCTCCAATGAGCCACGTCTGGTGAGCGTGCCACTCATGTCGTTGGCTTTGCGTCGCAGCTGATCGAAACTGCTGGTCGATGATTTGCGATCCAAGCTGTTCGAACTGACAGCCGAGCCCAAAGAGCCGCCCTCCTTTTCAGTGCAGCCGCCAGTGGCCGCACCACAGCCTCCAGGCTGACCGCCGCCACCGCTCTCCTTGCCATCGAAATTGTCACCGTTGAACACGTTCGTCAAGTAGATGCCAGTCCAAGCGAAGGGCATACGGTACTTGCCCAAACGTTCGCAATAGTCGGCCGCATTCGATTTCGCCTTTTCGCGGTGCTTATCCTTGTCGTCCTTCAGATACGGTTCCACCGAGTCCTTGATGTCGCCCTGCAGCACTTTCTCCAGGCGAATCACCAGGAACAGATCATTGCTGGGGTAGGTGATCTCAAAAATGCCCGCCCTACTCTGGGTGCTGACATCGTTGCGGTGCACATGCGAGCTGAGCATGCGTTTCAAAGTGTCCGAATTCATGTCAAAGTAGAAATTCTCAGAGATTTTCTTGCGCTCTTTGGCATCGTAGATGGCCATCGAGGCGAAAATCGGCTCCACCTCGAGCTCCAGACGCAGCTGCAGACACTTGACGGAAATGCGATGGCCCACATGCTCAACGGGAATCTCTGCAGGCAGGCGCCGTTCGATCAGATCCTCAGAGTCCGCCTCCGGGTACAAGGAGAACAATGCCTCTTGGCGATCGTCCTGGCGACGTATCTCATTGGTCTGGTCGATTTGTTCTGGTGGCACGTCGTCCAACAAGTTCGGTATGAGCGGGTCATTCACGGAGCGCCTCAAATCGAAACTGGCCCATGAGCCCCGGGGCGTCAATGTGTCCGTGCACGAACTCACCGACGACAAGCTGGCAATCGATTGCCGCGAGCTCGGCGTGCAACTCTCACTTTTGTCGGTGAGGGTAGTGGCTGTCTCGTCAAACGAGGCGAAGTCCTTGTCGATCTCGAACTCCTGCTGATAGGCTGAGGGGCTGATGGTGCCCCGATCGATACGCTCTCGGGCACAACACGAGCTCGAGTAATGGCGTTGCGAGTACTCTACGATTTTCCATGGCCGCGTATAGCAGCTGACGCACTCTTGAACATGCGGAGGCAAGTCCGCTCTGTTTGTAGAAGATAGCTCTTTAAAACTATTATAATTTATTAGGCTATCACTTACATATTCTCTTTCGGCACTANAGCAGCTGACGCACTCTTGAACATGCGGAGGCAAGTCCGCTCTGTTTGTAGAAGATAAGTTCTTTAAAACTATTATAATTTATACGGCTATCACTTACATATTCTCTTTCGGCACTATTGGCAATGTGGTGCGTATTTTGCGTGGCACAGTTTTGACGGACACATCTGTTGGTGGGAAATCCAATATGTTCTTTAATGGATCACGATTTAGCACATTCATGTGTTGCGACAGAAATTCCTCATAGTCCAACGGATCCACTGGTTCGGTCAGTGACAACTGTTCACGAGGGAAGATAAAATCGCCAGTAGGTACATGACAAATATGGCAAACACCACACCCCAGAGCACCTCACTCCACTCTCTCACATTCACAATTATACTTACAGTCGATGAACACATTGAACTCGAGTCCGTGGTTTTTGTCAGCATATGGTTTTGCACAATCGTCTTTCGCACATCCGAGGCTTGTTGTCTACACGAGAATTAATTAAACACAAAAGAAAACAATTATAGAATAGTCAATTATGCATAGGTCAATTGGCCCACACCCATACTCGAATACACATTTGTTACACATACTTGGATATTTTTTGTACAAAAGAACGCTGTGTCGACGCCATTGTGCCTCAACTTAATAGTTTTAATTAGTTTTCACAATTCTATAGTTATTTAAGCATTAATTAACTGTCGAAAATGTAAATAAACAAGAAATCAACCACAAGCGTCAACTGGAAAAGCCACAATAACAAATGTGAGACAACCGGCTACGCGTAACCAACTAAGTCGATCTTCGAAATGGCAAATGAAACAGAATACAACCATGTGTATATGGAATATAGTTATTGATATTATTGAAAATAAATATATCATAATTACCGCTTTATTTAATTGACAAAATNTGTTATTAATATTATTAAAAATAAATATACCATAATTACCGTTTTATTTAATTGACAAAATAACACAATTCCAATATGAGAATAATAACAACTTTGTATTCAATTTAAATTCAATACCATTCAATTAGTTTCAGTAGTTAAAGTTTTATTTTCAAAATGATAAAATGATTTATATTTGTTATAGGCAAATATTTATTGATTCAATACATTGGTTAAACCCGCTAATATTATTGATTGAACAACCTCAGTATTTCAGTTCAATCTACGATAATAAATAACCGTTTGATTCGAAAATACAATATTTTCAAATGTTTATATTTTTGTATCTCTTTCAGTCTCAAAAACAACTCATCCCCGTCTTTAGATCAAAGACAAGAATATTAACATGTACTTTTTTCAAAACTCTCATGCAAGACACTAATATATTATTTTATGTATATAATTAGAAGCGTATTTATCATATGCCATCTGTGACACCAAACGTACCCTATGCATTTGCATAGTGCCATATTATTTTCCCATTTGAGGCATATAATTTACTGTTATTTCATTCAAATTTGCATTTTCATAATTTGCTAATACCACTGAGAGATCAGTAAAGCATAAATTTGTAAAGAAAATTACATGGGAATGCATCCAGAATGGAGATATTTGATATTTGCATATTGAAATTATTGTTGCATGTAACACAATGTCGGTAAGTACTTTTATTTATGTACTTTAATTAACACATCAATTGCAAAACAGACGACATGACTGCAGCTGCTGACAGACGGTCTATAAATATTGATGATGATGACGATGAAGAGTTTTTCTGGAAATTTACCAGAAACTACAATTCAATGTGTTAACTCGTGAGCGGGCGACTTCAATGATACAGAGACAAGCCCTTCGGTACACAATTTCGCCACATTTAAAGGTCATCCGCAACACCATTGTGTGAATTTGAAATATATTTTAGTGTACCCAACACAATAGTAATTAATACATAAATATAATAAAACAAAAAAAAAACAAATGAGCAGAGCTCTTCACGGAGCCACACGGCCTACCTTAAGAAAATGCCCCCACACCAGGGAATTTCAACATTCACTTTTTGTTTTTAACACTTCACACACGATCAAACAAACCAGGTGTTGAGTGTGAGTATGCAGATTGTTTTTGTGTGTGGCATAAGTAATTTTGTAGATTTCGGCTTATTTTTTGTTGTTGTTTTAGAAGTGTGCTCTTAACAGGCCACGATCGGATCTGGGATCTTCAGTTTTCAATTTCGTCATGAATTTCATAAACTGTTGTTGTTTTTGTTTTGGCAGGTTGTGGTCAGTTGCGATTTGAGGAACGTGTTTGACAATTCGCTCAGGCGATCCGTCTCTTTCTCGCCTCACACGGCACACCGCATACATCACCGCTTCAAGGTTAAGGCAAACTGGTCGCTTCATTATTTAACATCATAATCGCGTTTATGATCATCAATGGCAATGTTTTGAGCTGTGATGCTCCATCACCATAACCGTTCACACACACACAGACGCAGCTATAATAAAAATCAATAGTTTTTAGATTGGAAATGAATAGTGTCAAATCTCCCCTCCATTGCAATGTGACAATTATTATAATACATATGTAATAAAAATTTTCGATTTTAAAATGGCTTGATGGGCTTGAAAGTGTGATCTATGAATTCGAATCCTTTCACTTTACACTCGTATTATGCCACTATGATTGGTACCATCTATTGACTGGCATTTGTGGCAAAATTGCCACTATCATCGTGGCGCACTGACTTTGCCAATCAATGATAAATGCCTCTATGCACCAGATTCGTGAGGTGCTAATTTAATTGATCAACTCTTTCGTGATATCCACAACAAAAACTGACAACAACCTCGCTATAAAGCACGACAGTCTAAAAATGTTATAATTATTAAGATTAGATTTAATGGCATAAACGAAAAAGAGCACGCAGAATGTGTATTTGAGTGACCCTCAGAAGATGGTCGCCAGCTTTGCGAATTACCTTGGTTGCTTGTCGTGCTTAGAAGTCAAAGGAGCTGCGACTTAACACCTCCATTAGCGAGATGAGATAGTTTCCATCGAAAGCAATTATGAAGTTCGTTTAATTGTATTGCATTTTTTAAAATGTTTCTAATTTTAGTTTTTTCTTTTTTTGTATATTTTCTAAACTTCCTCTTTCAATGTCAATCAAGTATATGATTACTAAAGCCAAAACAATCAACACCAACATTCGATTTTGTACTGTNCGTCAATCATGCATATGATTACTAAAGCCAAAACAATCAACACCAACATTCGATCTTGTACNCAACATTCGATTTTGTACTGTCATCACTTCCGCGGAAGCTTGAATTCTTCGTCTTCTCATTCGATTCTCCATAGAATGAATTCATCGGGGCATTTCATTAATTATGCATTCTTCGTACACCCCCAGCGAAGACTTTCAATAACAAATTGCTATTAATTAAAGCAAAGCAAAATACAAAAAAAAAAAAACGAATTAAAAAAACTTAAAACGTTACCCATCATAAGAAACAAACATTTACCAAAGCAACAAAAAACATTCATGAATTATTTAAAAACATAAAACTGTGAAGCGTCGATCGAAAAATTTAATTAAATAAAATTTTTAACAACACCAAAACTGAAAATTGCTAATCAATCTTATTTGTATACGAATTATCAGTTCACATTAACTTCCTCGTGCGATTAATATTACGGATTCTTATTAAAAAATGCCGAACTTTTGAAAGCACAAAAGAATCAACAGATATTTCGAAGATTGCTGGGTTTCAATATAATCAAGGCTATTTAAGATTTACCAAACAATCTTTGCAAAGGGGTACCTTGCGATGTTCGCCATTTTTGG
>JXPZ01000784.1:6034-19651 GCA_001014575.1 Themira minor
ACGTCCCCGCCGTTGGCCCCTCCCCCGACGGGGCACTCTCATTGAACGACGACGACGACGCCGCCGCCGCCGCCATCTCCGCCAGCAAATGCTTGCCCGCATAGAGCTCCCCCTGCCAGCCGTCGATGATGTTGCGCGGGTGGGCATGGTGCTTGTCGGCGGTGGCGGCGAGCGACGGCGGCTGCCCGGAGACGTTGGCGACGATCGGCTCCTGTACCGTTATGTGCCATATCACAAGTATCAAATTGAATCCTGCAAAGAAACCAATCCAAATGGAACGCCGCTCGAACATGTCCGTGGTGTGTGTGTTGCTTGCCCCCGCCCGGTCTCCGGAGAGAAACTTTCAGTCTTCTGATTTTTGATTTCCTTTTTTTTTGTTTTTCTTGTTGTTGTAAATGGGTTTGGTTTAATCTATGTTGTTGTTGTGATGTTTTCGAAATGTTTTTGTTGTTCTTCTTGTATTTGTTGTTGTTGTGATTGAAATCGTTTCTTGCGCGTTGTTTTATAAAACATTGCAATATAATCTCGAATTGAGGAGCCCTTACGTCAGTATCTGCAAGAAAACACGTAAACACAAGAAGATATCAGAAAATGCAAATCAATCTCGAGCGGTCCCTCGAGCAACACAAGTGCTCTCTCCAAGTGTCCAACCAGACTTGCATTGCGAATCGCCCACGCAAAGGTGCACATGCCGTTAGGTTAGGCCACTGAACACCCCACCACCGTTACGCCACGATTGCAATCAATCAATAATGACGTTTGAAGGGACACACGATACGGCCGCTCGACAACAACAATAACAATGTGGCGTCCTCTCGGGTGTCGTCCGTCTTGGGGCCGTACCGTGCCGAACGAACAGATGGCCGTCAAGTTAACACGACTGAATTAAGTGTACACCGGAGAGTCGGCATGTAAATACGTTTTAGTTGATTATGCCGAAGCTTAAAGCAATCAATTTGCATGAAATTTACAGCTATACATGAAAACTCTCGCATTTCAACTCACTTACTCTCCTGCTAAAAAATTTAAACTCACGCTTTACAATCCCCCATTTCAACTATCATTTTACATTCCCTTACTCTCAAAAACGCTCTAACTCACACTTAACATGCGCCCCGCGCTCACTCTCTCTATTATTAATACTCTCAATGTCAGTTCACTACTTACGGTTATACTGCTCGCTGTGTGTGAATTGTAAGTACAAGCTCAGCTTTGGCTTAGCATGGGAGTCATGCTCTCTGGTGTGCTCTTAGTGATTGCGGTGCCGTTTGAATATCGGTATATGGCAAATCAGTTTTGTCTTGTTGTATCGTTGTTGTTGTTGTTGTCGGTGCGATTTGTGTCTGCCCTCGTTCTAGTGATTGGCCTTAGGAAATGTGCTGCCACCATTGCTGCGAAAGAGAAGACCAACAACAACAAAATTCAATATTAACAATCAATTGCTGATAAAGTGTGATGCAAAACAACAACAACAACAATAACAATTTGCAAAACATTTCTAGATGATTACTTTTTATGTCTGGTCGGTCTTTGGTGTATTGTGTAACGTTTTTCACATTTTTTCCATTTACTTTGTATGTTGTTGTTGTTGTTGTTGTCTTGCTTGGCGTCGATCATTGGCGAGCGTAGTAATTGTAACAGTACAATGTGATTTATTTCGACACCGTCGACAGAGTAAAAGCACCAACAAAATCGTACGTATGTAGCGGGCGAGCGGAACACGTGACATTCCAGCGAGAGAATCGCTCAAACGATTTTTGAGCTTAAGCGAAAGCGTTGAAGAAATGACCTCAGAATTGAAATTGATTTCCGAAAATTCGTCAATAAATTTAACCATCACAACAACAACAACAATATGCACCGACGTCATTACTTCACCTAAACTCACAACGTCTTCGCTCGGTTTCCATAGAGCCATTGAATTCCATTTTAATTCATTTCGTGGCATTCGAAACGATTCCATTCATGTTGTTGTTGTTGTTCGACGGTGTGGCTCTTGGGTTTGTTCTTGTCATTCATTGTAAATTCAATATTATTAATAAAATGATGAACAGTGGCATGCAACACCAAACTAAACATGTCAATACACAATGACAACAACAACAACAACGATGACAACAACAACAACAACAAAAACAACGTCAACAACAATGAACCCTCATAAAGAAGGAAACTTGGGCCAAACGAAAGTTTCAACAAAAACGCCACTGCCTGCCCCCCCCCCCCCCGTCCTTCTTCTCCTCCTCCCCCACTGTCAACGCTTGACAACACGGCATGCACAGAAAGCCTTGTGAAAAATTCAAAAGCCAGCAACGTGTTGGAGGACGAAAAGGACGAGTCTATTGTAAGGACCTCTTGAGTTTTGTCGACCTGCGGGGCGGGGGGGAGGGTGCGACCATTGCCATTGTAAAGGTGATTGAACTTCCCCTCCAGCACCAACACGCCCACCCGCTCGGCCATAAATTGATTAAATAACATTTTACATCTAATTTGCTGAAAACGGCATTCAAAACCATAACAAATGCAATTTGAGCGTGCAATTAACAGGAAAACCCAGCCCAGTCATTTCACATCATGCTCACTCATTGCCATTGAAAAAATGCGGAACACTTTTTCTCGATTTCTTGATGTACGGCGCGGTGTGCAATTGCAACGCAACGATTCCATAACAAAAATGTGTTCCAACAATTTCTAATATCGCATTGGGGCCGAGTGGCGACACGACATGTGGCGGCATTGGGCATGTGTGCAGAAATCGCGATAACAAATTGTTGGGGAAAACAAATAAAGCTGGGTAGGCGTTTCGAGCGTGTTTCGATGATTGCAAATAAAACTGGTTTCTTTGTGTGGTTTAAGCTTTGGGCAAGTGGAATTTCCTAAAGCGAATTGAGGGGAATGCGAAAACAGCTGTTGTGATTAGCTAATATGTGCAGGTAAGGTAATGTAATGGCAACAGCTGATAGAAGAGATCATGTAAAGTTGATAAAAGTGATCATGATATGTTAACAGCTGTTAGAAGAGATCATGAAATGTTAACAGGCGGCCTTTGTTACGAATCTATGTTAAAGACCAACATCAATGTTAAAGACAAAATTCAATGTTAAAGACCAACATCAATGTTAAAGACCACAATCAATGTTAAAGACCAACATCAATGTTAACGCCTAATATCAATGTTAACAGCCAACATGAATGCTAAAGACCACCATCAATGTTAACAGCCCCTAGAACATTCTTCTAATCGCACAGCTTGCATGCCTTTGATCTCACTGTTAAACCGCTGAGCGTAACAGAACTCTGTTACTGCTAAATGAATCGCCCGTGAGTGACGTTATTGTACTATGCTTTTAAGCAGTGCCTTTGTAAGCCACCAATCACGCCCCTTTTACACCTCCCACCTCCTCCCTCATATTGCATTCTACTAATGGGTGTACATACGATTTGGCTGCATTTTGACCTTTAAGTCAGTGGCGAAAATTGATGGCGAAACGGCATCCGGATTTGTTGTTGTTGTTGTTGTTTTGGTTGAAGCGCTCCCATTGCATGCAGTTACCAACTAAACCTTATCGAAATAGTGGCACAGCGAAAAGTCCACCGCAATGAGGTCAAGGAGAAATTGGGCCAAATTGGCAGCATTTTTTTTTTTTTTTTTTTTAAAGAAGCAATAAAAATTTGGTATGAGCACCTTTAAAAGTCAAAAGGGTATTTGTATGAATACTTGTGGCAAGCATACATTTTCGTTGCAATCTGCCAACAACAGCAACGAACGGACAAGTAGGAATTTCAAGTAGAAGGTTGAATCTGATCGCAAACAATTGAGAAGGCGTTTTTTTCGGGTGTTTTCGATTTGGGGCCACCGTTTGTGACATGTCACGGGGAGAGGGTGAAAAGTAGCTGTAATTTAGGTTTTACCGTTTCCAAAGCCATACTGAACTTCCACTCGACTGACAGTACTGAAAGTCGCGTCCTAGGTACTCCTTAGTGAGCCCTTTCATTCACATACCTCGAGGGGTTCCAGTTCAAGCTCCAGTACTAATTTCACCACAAAACCTGTGCCAATCAACCCAAACAGCTCAAATTCCCAAGATGTCCTTGTAAAGGACTCATAAAGATCCTTTCAAAATTTGAACTCAATGCCGCTAGAAATTCGTATGGATGCCTTACAAAATTTGGTTTCGAGAAGGGTATCAATTGAGCGACTAGACTGTTCAAACAACAACACCGAACACACCAATATGAAGCTTTCGCCGCGAATCTTGGCGCGCAGCCAATGTAAATTCGTTTGATTCATGATAGCGGCTACCAGCTGGCTGGCTCGCTGCCCCCATGAAGCGTTGCGGTGAGTAACTGGCTGACTGACATTGGCGCACTGTGTTTGCACTGGCTCACTCGCCGGCCAGACTGGACGGGGCCGGCAAGTGTCATGGAGTTGTAATTGCTATTGTTGTTGTTGTAACGTTTTTGGCAGCGATATTGGCGCACAAACAAAATTCAGCGTCAATGCTAATTAACGACGCCGCAAAGTCTACGGCCGGGTGCATTACGTCCGGGCTGTCTGTCTGTCTGTCACGCCCCTCTACCGACAGGGGGGTAGAGGGGCGTCCCCTGAATTATTGGCTGAGTTCGCATTTTCGCTTTCTTCGGAGCGTATTAACACATTTCGTGGGACCCCCTTCGCACCCAACTCCCCTCCACATTCCTTGAAAAAACTCCTTGCGACGTTTCCGTTAGCGTGACTATCGAGTTGTTGTGTTCGGCGTTTTTGTTGTGCATTGACTTTGAACCCGTTACCAATGCCATTGCCAACACTTGCCAGCACCCCTCGGCCGCCCCTGCCAAAACGCTTGCGGCATGCCGTGTCGCCCGACGGGCCACAGGGCTACGGCCGTTTGAATGACATGAGCGTATGGAAGCGGTTTTTCATCGCCCTTTGGCGAGCAGCAATTGCGAAATACCGTCTAGACGACGGCGTTTGCATTGACATGCAACAACAACACGTTGGTTATGACAATTTTGCACGCGCCTTTCGTGCTCGACGACGCCATCACACACAAGGGTTGTCCCAGCTCTAGCATTCATTTCCACGAAGATCGTAAAATTTTGCTCAATCGCCGTCAAGCTTATACAAGAACCACGTCTCCCTCTCTCTAACGCGCCGCCAAGAGCATTAGCATATCAGTTTGCTGTTGTTTCGCACGCACTTCTTCTTTGTGCGGTGTTCGCAGGTGAAGCTTCAGCAATATGGCGGCCCTGCTAGTGTGGTATGGCACTGCTCGCTCACTCGCCCGCCATATATGACGAGTTATGATTCCCCAGCTGTTGAGTGACTTAACATTTCACAACAACAACAACAATGGAATGGCATATGAAATTCCGCTCAATATAGCGTAAGTGCTTGGGCATGGAATGACAGCTCGCACAGCCCCCCAATTCATGTGGCAACGACATTTGGCCCCTTCGCACTCGAGAAAATGACAAGCGTTTGTTCAATGGTTGCGTTTATGCTGTGGTTGTAGGTGGTGCTCGGGCGTTTTGCGAAATGTCACCAACAATAACTACAACAACAACAACAAGGAGAACTGGATGACATCCGGAACGACGCTGTAATGGAAGAGCCCACAGGGGAGGGGGGAGGAGAAAAGGCCAAAGAGCCTATACTAATCTCGCTAAGCTGCAGCATGAGTGTGCGTGTGTGTGTGTGGGAATGATCCCAATTTACATGGCTGCCACACACACACATACAGTCGCGTCGTGAAGTCCTCGCCCCTTCTCCCATATGCGCAGCAATTTCTGCTTGTCAACGGAAACATTTTGCCCGCTTTTTATGGGCACTGGGGAAATTACCGGATGCACTACTTGAGCGTGCGGCCTGGCCTATGCATGGCTTGGCGGGGCGCTGCGTGTTCTCTTTGTTGTCCTTGTCAAGTTGCAGTGGCATCAAGATGTGTGCGATGGTTGTTGTTGTTGTAGATGTTGTTGTTGTTATTGTTGTTATTGTTGTTGTAGTTGTTGTTGTTGTTGTTGTAGTTGTTGTTGTAGTTGTTGTTGTTGTTGTTGTTGTAGTAGTTGTTGTAGTTGTTGTAGTTGTTGTTGTAGTTGTTGTAGTTGTTGTAGTAGTTGTTGTTGTTGTTTTTGTAGTTGTTTGTCATTACGTTGTTCTTGTTTGTTTGATTTGTGCCTTGGGCTGCCCCCTCCCCCTCCTCTCAAACAAACTAACCTAGTTTCCTCTTTGGTTGCAAGTAACCGAATGAAATTTCCTCTACAATAACAATTTACATGGTTTTCCAGCAGCATTGCCTTTTCCACACAAAGAAGTCCGAAACAATTTGAAAAACTTTTCAAAGTGGTCGACGGCGGCAAGTGCTTTGTCGTTCTTGCGACGGGCTCGGTGGTTTTACGTAAAATTTCCATAAAACCGTCGGGGGTCATTAATATTAAGTACAGTACGAATGCATAACGTATACCTACATGGAAATGTGTGCGTTTGGTTAGGGGTTAACAGGGAATCGCCTTCAGCTGTTGCAACCAAACATTTGGAATTTCTCACGTTTTTATTTTCAATTTCCCATTAAATTTACAGCAAAATTGCGTTCATATGGAGATGGCGATAAGTGTTATACTGCATATGTTTGTTCTAAAAACTGTTATACTCGTTGGTGTTCTACTTATTGTTGTGTACTATAACTGTTATACTTGTAAGNTGATTCAATTTCCAATGAAATTTACAGCAAAATTTCGTTCACATGGCGATAAGTGTTATACCAAAGTGTTATACTGCATATGTTTGTACTAAAAACTGTTATACTCAGTGGTGTTCCACTTGTTGTTGTGTACTATAACTGTTATACTTGTAAGTATCATACGTAAAACTGTTATACTCAAAACTGTTATACTTGAAAATATTTCGAAAAGCCATGCGAATTCAAAGTAATCTCAATTTTGAACTTCATTTCAACGAAAAATTGCAAACATTTCAACAAAAAGTTCAAAACAAATCATAAAATCTCGAAAAGTTCAAGTTTCATGTGTGAGGTGCCCGGTCTTTGGTACCTTGTACTCTGAAACATCGTTCGGTGCTGTTTGGAGCGACACGACGTTGATCGCTGTTCGTCTCAAACACAAGCGCCGTTTGTGTCTTTTCCCGGCGNTGTTCGTCTCGAACACAAGCGCCGTTTGTGTCTTTTCCCGGCGACTACAATTTTTCACGGTCAATGCGTTAACGACATCCTGGCTGTGGCTGTGCCACACGTACATAAATACATATGTATGTGGTCGCCGTTGCCGTTGGCCCCGCACTGTACGGACGATTGCCTTCAAACTGACTGATTCCTTTGTTCGGCTTATGGGTGTGGTGCCCAGACGGGCCTCAGCGGAGGACAGAGCTGTGAAGTGTGTTATTTATTACCAAATGCACAAGTGGCACGAGCACACACACACAGATGCCAAGTGCTTATTTACAGTACATATGAGGGACATATGGGCANCACAGATGCCAAGTGCCTATTTACAGTACATATGAGGGACATATGGGCACATCTGGGGGTTTGGTGAGGATTTCAATGCACCCACAGAAATTCAATATGAAACAAACGGAAACATCTTGAATTCGTATTGTTTTCAACGAAAATATCAAAATTAACAAAAACATCAAGCATATGAAGAGAAACCAACTGTTAATGTTAAGTAAGTGATTAACGCTGATAACCACGCGCTCCCTATGTTATTGTAAATGTGAAATGTTACTGTTGATCGCTCGCTGTTACTGCTTGTAAGCTACTACTACTCAACTGTAAGGCTACGCTTGAAAACCAGTATGGTTTGAACGCTGTGACTGTTCAATGAGCGTAATTTTGATTTGCTCTCTTTGGTGCGGGGGCTGGAGCAGAATTTTAAGTTACTTACGTACATATACGAATTATTTCGTTATTGTTCAACGCTGCAAGTGTCCAGCGGCACGTGATAAGAATTTACCGAACAAAAAATGCGTCGCATGGCATTTTTGATTATTATTGAAAGAATTGAAAAGATGGTATGCTAATGGCAATGCTGGCACATTCACAGAAACAGAAATGAAACTGATTGAGGTGAGCTTCGAAAAACACCGGAAAAGTGCAAAGTTCATTAAGCTGAAGTCACGAGCTCTCGCTCTCCGGGTGAGGCTGGCGTGTGTAGGCCAATGACATGGTTGGTGTCTGACGGTACGTGAGTAAGTCACACGCACAACGCTGCCCAGTCTGAAATCCGAAGATCAACATCAGAGCTCCCTCTCTCGCACGCGCTCGCTCTCTCGCAGCCAAGCGTCGACGGTGTGTGCGAGAAGGGAAAGCAGAAAAAGCCGACGCAAAGCAGAATTCAACAAAATAAACAAATTAATTCGCACAGCAGCAAATCACTGCAATTCACATTCTTCGTGGGCAATAAATAAATATTAATTTTCCGTTTTTTTTCAGGCGAACAAATGAAATGACACCCAAATGAGGAAATGTCACGAAACTAAATGCACACAACGCAGAACGGGCGAAACAACAACAAAAAGTGCTGCAGTGAGACCAGCGCCAAATTACGGGTGAATTTCTTTGTTTAAAGCGAGGCGGTTGCAAAGTTCAATGCTCCTGAGAGTTGCGTCGTACACAATGCATAAATTTGAGTCATTCAAAAATTTCATGGTGCCCCCCTCACTCATACGAAACGAAAACACCCAAAGCATGGGGTGAAAGCGTATGAAGTGAATTGATTTCGCATACGAAAATTTGATTTGCCGCTATTTTGTGTGCTATCGCTGAAATTGATAGACAAGTAGTCACACTTATTGTCGGGAGCGCGGTCAATCAATAGGCAAATACGATTCACATAAAATGACAACAACAATGGGCATCCAGCCAATTGAAAGCGATCAGAAAAAACACCCAACAACAATAGCGAGTGTTAATGAAATCTCTTTGGCAAACAGCAATAATGAAATTGCACACAACAACAGCACGCCGCAACGACCACGACATTGACGACGAACTGATTGAGCGCTCGCTTATGCTCATCGCAAAGAAAATAAACCAGAAGCTGTACGCCCCCTCTGTCGGTCGCAGTAAAGAGAGCTCTTTGGCATAGTGATAGCTTGACATGATGCTTGGCGTGCTCACTGCTTATCGCAAAGTAATAAAATAAAACACACACACAGAACAAAAAAAACGAAAGTGCAAAATTTAATGAGCGAGAGAGCGCCCGGGTATCATCATTACACTACGCACCCATGTTGTCGATGGCAAAGACAAAAACAATTCACGAGCGACGAAGAAGCGTCTTGTGCGTGTGAATTCTTTCGGCATACCTGCGCTGAATTTAATGGCTTACACATAAAAACTATATGGAAAATTATAACAAATTCTTCGGGATTCTAGGGGGGCATGGCTAAATGGGCGGCACACCCACGAAGGATGAATGTATGATTTTGGAATTGAAAAAAGGCGAAACGAAAATCAATTTTTATGTTGTTGTTGTTCACAGCGTTTTGTTTAGATTTTGATGAGAGTGCGTGATGTGTTGAAGTCAGGAATTCGGGAAAGCCAAACGAAAAAGGTGTGTGCCGGCTGTAGTTAAGGCTGGCAAGGAAATGGGGATGATATGAGAAATTGTAGCGAAATGAGGTCAGAAATGAAATTCAATTACTTGGCTGAAGCCTAACGAGGAAATTTCTCTTTTCGGTCGGTGCGACGAAAAGGATTTGCATGTGAGCTGCAGAAATTAGGCCATTGGTGTTGCATACTTTTTGCGTGCTCTTTCATTTCATGAGGATGGACCGCTCGCTCTCTCTCGCTGGCTGGCTGGATTTCTCTCAACAAGTTTGCCACCCAAAGTGGTAGTGGAAACGGAGTGACTCCCCATAACGTAAATGTATATTTGATTTTGTGGTGTTTTTTTTTTTTTGGTTTGCTGTGCCGTTACATTCACGCACGCCCAAAGAAGTCGTCACGAGAATGCCTTGCAATGCCTAACACACACACTCGCACTCACACGCTTACACAAATTTTGGCATACTTTCTGAAGGGCGGTGACGCCGAACAACAACAACACGAGACGAGAAGAAACGACCAGAAAAACCCCTCGATAGTAAAGGGAATCTCGGCAAAAGGCTTATGATGCTGTGCGAATGAAATTTCAGTGAACCCAACACAACAACTGGATTAATGGAATAACAGCGCTTCACCCGCAGGGAGAAAACAATTTCGGCAAAGTCAAAACATCAGTAACTGTCTGTCTCTCGGCGCTCTCACCGTAAAAGTAGTAAATTGTTATCAAAAAGCAATAGCAACGAGAACAACGGCAATCACGCATAGAGCAAGGTTATGCAGAGAGCGTTTAAGCAGTGCTTCGAATTGTAAGCGAGATGGCATGTCAACATTAGGGACCGAGATGATGAGAGAGTGTGAGCGTGTACGTTCTTAGGTGTAATTGTTGTTGTTGTCGTTTGACTACTTTCTTGATATTTGCTGAGCGAGTGTGTGGAGTGGGTTTACATTTAATTGTAATGCTGTTGTTGTTGTTGTTTTGTGTGTGTGTGTGGGGAAATACAGTGCATTGCAATAAAGCTTACCTGGTGATCGTTCACGTTGGGTTTTGTTGGTTTTTGATGTACGTGGTTGAAATTTCGCTGGCCTTTCTTGTTGTTGCGTATGTTCCCACAGGTTTTTGTAGTTGTCGTGTTTTATGCTCGCCGAAGAACACCAGCGAATCGGCAGAGGCACTCACACAAAATCAAAGCCGGTTCTCGAAAACCAAAACCGATTTCGTTTTACGCGCGCTATACTGGCTTATGTTGCGTTACTCCCGTTGTTGTTGTTGCTGTTATTTTGGGATGCAATTCACACAAAATTCTCGATTGCTCTATGGTCGCACATAAAAAACGTACACACACACACACACACACACACACCACACGCCTTCGCCGCGCTCGCTCAATAAGGACGAGCGGCTGCCGTTGACAAGCCATCAAACGACCGACGACCCATCGTTGAAATTTTCTCCTTTTTAATTTTCACCAAAAAGTGTCTCGCGTTTCACTTTCGTTCGTCGAGATGCTGTGTGTGTTAACAAAAAAAAATCAACACCTCTTTTTTAATTTTTTTGCAAATATTTTCACTGATTATCTTCGGTTTCGTTAGCGTTTGAATGAATTTTCTGCACGCGATTATTTATTTTCATTAATTATATGATATTATTTAGCGCCCACTTGCCTGTTGTTTTGTATTGTAAACAATTTTGTATCGCTTTGCGGCCCAAACGAAAAAACTCAAAAAAAAGAACCGAAGCGAAGCACCGAAAAACACCAAGCAACCACCAGAATTCGCGCCCGTATGGCGATTAAACGACGAATGCCGTGCCGTTGCCGTTTCTGCGTGTGTGTGTGTGTTTAAGCTGGATGGATGCTCTCAGTTCAAAACAATATTGTAGTGGTTCTCTTTAGGGTATGCGTACTGCTATGGGTACCATCAAGTGCAACACTGTACAATTATAGCGACTACAAATCACCAGCTGAGCATTTGCCATAATGTATGCCGAACTAAATTTATTAATAATAAAACAATTATTACGTGTGAAATTGCGATAATTTNTCCGAACTAAATTTATTAATACAAATTTATTAAATAAATTATTACGTGTGAAATTGCGATAATTTATCNGCCGAACTAAATTTATTAATAATAAAACAATTATTACGTGTGAAATTGCGATAATTTATCAAAATTAAAACAAATTGATCATTTAACAAACTCTTCAACCTTGTAGCTAACAGTTTACAATCCATTCAATCGTTTCACCCACAACCAAATTAGTTTATTTCTCCTACATCAATATATTGATGTAGTTGGAAATTTTCCAAATTACCTTTAATTTCCCATATATATGCATTTATTTACTTGCTAAATGATTTATAATGCCTTAAATTGATATAATTAATAATGTCCATGTACAATTTAACTGCGTTTTATTCAACATTTCGTTTTAAATGTTTCTACAAAATTTTAATACTGACTAATGTGCATTGAAAATTGATCAATATCTTATAAGGAAAAATTATTGATTCATATGATCTTTTATACATCGCCGTATAAAAGCATAACAAAAGCACACATAAATTCTGAAAATGAGAATCGATGGTATTTTTCACGTTTTTGGAGAAAAATCTACATTTTCATAAAATAACTTGTGTATATTTAAGCCTCAGTTGAGATTAAATACATTTCTTCACTTCAAAACCCGGCCACAACTAAAAACGCTGATAATTTTTAATATTTTTTGGTTTATTTGGATTTTTCTTTCTACACACAATAACAACAAAATTTAAGGCCGCCATTCGAAGTGTTGTTTTTTTATGTAAATTGCCTCTCTCAGAGCCGGCCAACCAATTCAACAAAAACCGAAATTCCCGTTATGTAGTCTGTTTGTGTTGTTGCTTTTATGTTTGTACAATTCCTGCGGATCGCCTTAGCTGTTTAAATTTTAAACATAGTAAAACCAATTACGAACTAATTTCCCACTCATGACCGCCGGCACCCACTCAGAGGGTCTTCTTCTTTTCGTGCTGGGCGATGATGTCGCCGGCGGTGGGGCGCGGCTTGGTCGGATCGTACTTGAACGTCTTCACCAGGGGGCCCTTGCCGGCCTTCGCGAAACGGATCTCATCCAAGCGGGCGCGCTCCTCGATCTCCTTGGTGATCTTCATGTTCTGCCACGCTGCAGGGGGCGAAGACGATTAAAGCTGAATTAACGAGAAAACGAAAATCTCACTTACAGTCTTTCATGCCCTCGACGAAGCCCTTCTTTTTCGACGGCAGCGATTCGGCCGAGTGCGTGACCATTTTGTCGATCTTGAAGTACTCGCGCACCGCCGGTATCTTCAGCAGGGCGACCTGGCCCAGCGAGATGAAGTTGCTGCACGCCCAGTAGGTGAGAATGGCGGCGGGGAAGTTCATGGTGAAGGGGAATATGACGACGGGCAGGGCGCGCAGCACGTACTTCATGGCGTTCATGTTCTGCGCCGACAGGCGGGCGCTGTCCGTGCCGATCTCGATGGTCAGATAGAGGGTGGCGCTCGTGATCACCGGCAGCAGGAAGGTGGGATCGGCGATGGTCAGATCGGTGAACCAGAAGAGGCCGCCGTCGCGCATCGACTCGACGGGGGCGTTGGCCATGGCGCGCAGCCCCATGAAGAACGAGATGAAGAGCGGCGCCTGGGCCAGCGGCACGATCATGTTCTTCAGCGGGTTGAGCTGTTTCTCCTTCATGAACAGCATCATCTCCTGGGCGTAGCGGGCCGAGTCCATGGCGTTGCCCGACTGGCGGGCCTCGCTCATCTTCAGCTGCAGCAGCTGCATCTGCGGCATGTAGTTGTTCATTTTCGCGGCATTGCGTTGCGCCATGATCACCAGCGGAAATATGATGGTGCGCACCACCAGCGTCCCCAAGGCGATCGCACCCCACCACGGCAGATCCCACGTGCAATGTACGAACTCCATGCAATTCTGCACTAGGCCCACGGGGGACCAACCGCCGAGGCCGATGGAGGCGAACGTCGGCTCGCCGGCCGCATTCAACAGTTGCTCGGCGACCTCGGGGGCCCCA
>JXPZ01000784.1:25231-39006 GCA_001014575.1 Themira minor
AACAGCAACTGATGCACCGAACTGCAAATCGCCGTGAGGGCCTTCGATTCGTCCCACAACTGGGGCACGCACTGTTCGGGCGAGCTCTGCTGCAGCCACGCCCCGATTTCCGGCATCGAGCGCAGCTTCTCCACAAGCTTGCGGAAGATGGGCAGCCGCGTGGCCAGACGGTTGACGCCCTCGATTTGCTCGTGCGACAAGCCCTCCACGTGCATTGTGTTCGCCAGCAGACCCTCGCGGCTGCGCAGGAAGAAGTTGAACTCGGCGTCCAGATTCTGTTCCGCAGTGCCCTTCAGATGGATCTTACACATGAGCAGCGCAAAGGTGAGTCGATCCACGTGCAACATGCCGCGAGCCACTCGCTCGTAGCACACCTGGAACAGATCCTTCGTCACGATGCCCAGACGCTCGGAGTGATCCGACTTGCCGGCCAGTTTGGGGTTGTTGTAGAGAACCGTCGAGAAGATGTCGAGGAACATCTTCAGCGAGTACTGGTACAGGAAGTGCACCTGGTTGAGGCTGTCCATCGTGAAGTACATGTTGCTGCAGGCCACCGAGAGCGGCAGATACTGCTGCGACACCGTCTCGATTTCGGCGATCACCTTGTCCGTTTCGTCCACCTTCTGGTTGATGTCGTACGCCTCCTTCTTGAGCGTCTCCAGCGTCGTGATCACCGAGTCGTCGTCCAGAATCTTACCCTTGGCGTCGTTCAACGCCTGCAGCAGACTCTTCTCCAGCTGGCGCAGCCGCAAACGGAATTCGCCCTGCAGCTTCAGCAGATCCGAGCGCTTCTCGTCGATGTCCGGCCGTTCGGCCTTCAGCACTTGGTTCAGGCACTGCGACTGCAGGGAGCTGCGCGTCACCGTGAAGTTCACGAACGTGACACGCGAACAAATGTCCGGCGGGAACTCCACGGTGGGATCACGTGTCGACAGGAATATCACGAACGACGGCGACAAATCGATGTCCTGGTCGCCCAGCGTGATCAGCACACGTCCGCCCGTGCGACGCAGCTCGCGATTCAGCACCGGATTCAAAATCGGATCGTAGTTCTCGACGTCCTGCACCAGCAGCGGATTGCCGAAACGCAGCGCGGACTCCAGGTTCTTGCGGAACGAGTCGTCCAGGAACGAGGTCTTCGTGATCTTCTTGCCGGCGTACTCGTTCAGCAGGAAGGTGGTGGCCTGACAAATGACAACAACAGTACCATGTTAAGTCTATGTTAGGGTAACAGACGCAAGCGTTGGACTTACCTGACCCGATGGGTCTATGATCAGCGGATACCGATTGAAGCGCTTCAACATGATCGCATTCTCCGTGCACAGATCGTCGGAGGGCAGCGCATTCGCCTGCCAGCGCAAACGCTCGTCCGGATTGGACAGATACTCGGTGCGTGCGATGTCGGCGCGATACTGGATGTTCGCCGACTGCAAGTGCTGGCTCCAGGTGGTGAACAGATTGAGCCGATAGTGCTGGTCGAAGTAGCCGCCGTACGCTATGAAGGCGGCCGACAGCAGCACATCGCCGATGATCGTCGACATTTGCGACTTGAACGTCTCGCTGGTGCTCTCCCAGCGTTCGCGTTCGATGTTCAAGCTCTTGAGCAGCGCAATCGAACGGTCCACCTTCGCCTGCACGTTCTCCAGATCGGTCTTGATCGCCTGCGCCTGCGAGATCAACTGGGCGTACTCCTCCTTGTAGGCGGCAATGCTGCGCTCCAGCTGTTCGACCAAGTCCTTGGTCTCCTTGGCGTTGTTCTTGTTCACCTCGGCCTGCTCCTCCAGCGAGCGCAACTCCTCACGCAACGGCTCCACGCGCTTCAACATGTCGGCGTATTCAATCTGAAGCAGGCGGGGGGTTTAAGTAGGAATTCTCTTTTAGGGGGTGGGGGACACCCCTACATACCTGAGCGATTGCCCACTTCACCATGGGACCACAGGCCATACTGGCCCGATTGACCTTCTCGAAGTTGTAGTCGGGATTGCTCAAGTACTTCGACTTCATCTTCTCGCGCACCTCGTCGCTGATTCCGGTGGCGGCGTTGGTGTTGGCGTGGAAAGGGCAATACATTAATGACGCAATGGTGAAGGGGGCGTTTCAATGACGTTAAGCGTAACAAACAAAAATGCATAATAAACAAGGAAATTTCTAATAATGGGGGGAAAATATAGTGGGTCTCGGTGTATGAATGCAAGCATTATAAGCATTTTACTAATACCACCCTTTGAAAAAACCAAACACCAAGGAAAGCGATTTGTACTACACAAATTAGGGAAATCTTTTCATCACCATTATCAAGAGAGAGAGACAGAGAGTTGGTTAGTGTATGTACAGTTATAAAATTGTACGGTTTGTTATTACACAGTCAATGCTACTACATTTTGTAATCATGCAAAGTTCACAACAAATTCTACTTTCACAGTGGCTTCAATCAGCGAAACAAACAAACACAATCAAACTGGGGTAAGGGAGAACTGAAATAAAACAATTCATAATTCAACAAAAAAAGTAAAATAAAGCAATAACTACAAAAAAAAATATAAACTAAACATAAATAATGACGAAAATTTCAGCAAAACTGAAAGAGGAACAATAAAAATTAACTGCTTCCATTGGAACTGACGATCAAAATGGGATAACGTGCTATGGCAGTAACAGTATGTTGAATTAACATACAATATCAAAGCATTATGGTTTGTGAGAGAACTGTATGTAAGAAGAGAACAACATGTTAAAGCTATGCAAACATGTTCGTATGTTAACATATTCAAAACGGTGTTAGAACAGTGCTATGTTAAATCAATGTAAACTTTACATTATTAACATAATTTCTCCATTATAACGTTTTATACACGTTATCCCATTTCGTGTTTTGATTATGGAAGCATGCAATTTGAGAAAATTTCGAAATATCCAATTTTTAAGGTTTTTCATGTCGAAGAACAAAAATATTTACGCACTAAATGTAACAAAACGAAACGAAAAAAAAACTGGGAGGGAATTAGAAGAAATTTTTGGTCATGCTTACGTTATGTTTTCAGTACCGAAGTTAGATACAATTGAATTTATAAAGTTTTCACGCATTATAACGGCACGAATTGATTTCCAGTCGGTCGCATTCTCGCCCAGGAGCAGACAGATCGACTCGAGTGCCAATTTCACCACAGACGGTGGGTTAGCCATTGATCGCACCTCAACAAGTTGTTGTTTACGTATGGACTTTACAGCTATAGTTGTGTGTGTGTAATAGGTAGTATATATATATATACATATAGGTTAATTTAAATTACAGTTATATTATTATTGTAGATTTTGTTTTCCTTTTGGTTTGTTGTTGTTGTTCTTGTTTGAGTAGTACCAGTATTTGTAGTAGTAATTACAGTTGGTTTGTTNTTTTTGTTTTGTTGTTGTTGTTCTTGTTTAAGTAGTACCGGTATTTGTAGTAGTAATTACAGTTGGTTTGTTTGTGTGTGTGTGTGCGTGTTGGTGTATGTTATTTACTTGTTGTAGATTTGTTCAGATTTAGTAGTGGTAGAACAAACAGATAACGACAAAGTCCTGCCCTAACTCTCAGTGAACCTCAATTCAAATTTCCGGCATGTTCCGGCTCAATCTCAACGTATTTTAATTACATTGTTATAATACAAAGGAATTAGCTCGAAGTTTTCGCAACAACCACTTTTCCACATAGAGGAGTTAAAAAGAATGTTAAAGCTACAGCACAGATGTTGAATGTGAACATTTCACTGTAACAGAATGTTCTGTAATTGAATCTCTGTAGTGTAATTGATTGGCAATGTNCTGTTAAATGTGAACATTTCACTGTAACTGATTGTTCTGTAACTGAATCTCTGTAGTGTAATTGATTGGCAATGTTATGTGAACTCTTCACTGTAACTGAATGTTACTTTACATTTCATTGCTTTAACATAGAAATGCGATCTCCTCTATGTGAAAGAGTGCTGCTATAAGGTAAATCAGTTTCCTTACTAAATATGTAGTACAAGAATTTGTTTAGAGGCGCGTGGCACGTGGATAATATATGAATATCTATGTGTTTGTTAGGTGACACTGTGTTGGTTGTGTGTAAGTGCGCTGAGACAGATCTCTTATTGTCATGTTAACTCATGTGTATAACCCTTTGGTGTGAAATTAGATGTTGTGTGGTGTTGGTGTTCTTGTCCAGTGGGCCTCTAGAGATCACACTTGTGCACTTGTAGTGTAATGATGGCATGAACAATGCAGCAATGTTATGAGCAGCACAAACGAATGCTTTAACAGAAATGTTATGAGCACGAATGATTTCGCATTTTGATTGGTCAATGTATGAAGGTAATGAAATATGAAGAATGATGATTGTAGACAGAGTGAGAGTGGGGACACAGTTAAAATTAGAAAAAGATATAGGCGCAGTACAACTAGATGGATGGTTAGATGGAGATAGATAGAGTGTGAGTGAGAGAGAAAAAAACATTGTTTGGCATACGTGATCTTATCGGTTTCCAAATTAACAATGGACGATATAAAACTATCTTTAACGATGATGCCGCGTATTGCCTTCCAGTCGGTGGCGCTCTCGCTGAGCAGCTCACAGACCGACTCCAAAGCTAACTTAACAACAGCGGGTGGATTCGCCATCGAACGCACCTCGGCCAAGTGTTTCTTTTTAATCGAGCTAACGGCTGTATGTAAAGTTGAAAATTGTTGTTTGTTCATGTAAATACAATGGGTACTGTGTGGTGAGTGGAGAGGGGCTCTTCAAGCGTGGACCGCCATGCTAGGGAGCCAAAGCTTCAAGAGCCCCTCAAACGAGTGTGGGGAGGGCAAACGAAAAGTGTGAGTGAGTCACCCGTCCCCCCCGCCCAGAGCTGTCCGTTGCGTGTGTGTTTGTCGTGAGTCGTCGTCGGTTCATGGCCCTGATGTGGTTTACCTTGCTGGGCCTCGATGACGGCCGGCTCCACTTGCGCCAGATCGGCCATCACGTATTTGCGCTTCTCCTCGATCTTGACGGTCTGGTCGGCCAGCTGGATCTGGATCTCCTGCGACTGGATCTTCTTCTTCTCCGCCTCCTGCTGGTCCTTGAACATCTGCTTGAGCTTCGCGTTGGCCGCCTCGTTCTTCGCCTGCAGCTCTTGCTTCTTCACCGCCAGCGACTTCTGCATCTCCTCCACCTGCTCGAGCGTCTCGGCGATCTTGTTCAGGCCGACATTCAAGTGCAGCTGCTGCTCCTCCAGATCGCTGCGCTTCTCGTTGTACAGCTTCACAAAGTGATGGATGAAGTCCAGGTAGTGGCGCGGTGTCACCGCCATGGTGCGGCCGCCTCGTTTCGCCAGCCGGGCGTTGGCCTGATGCAGAGTCTGATGCACGTACACACAACTGTTGATGACGGCATCGCGATGATTGGGATGCGCCGGCACGAGGGGGCACACCGACGGGAAGAAGTCCGGAGCCGTCCACGTGGGCTTCTCGAGGTCGACGCGCGTGGTGAACTCCTTGCCCACTTGGAACAGGGCCGAGTCGGACCAATCGCCGAACCAGTTGAGCACACAGCGATTGAAGAGGGCCGGCGAGGTGGCCGCCCTGTCTTTGAGGCCGTCCGTCGAGGGGTTCATGGTGAAGACGACGTGCAGATTGCGCATCACCTGCTGGGTGAACCACTTGTACAGCTCGTCGCTGGAGTCCAGCATGAGGCCCTCGCGCTGGGCTCCCTCCTTGCACTGCGTCATCAGGGTGGTGTACTCGTCGCCCTCGAACAGGCCGGGCACCTCGCCGTTGGCCAGCAGCGTGTTCATGCGCTCCAGGAACCCAGAGTCCAGCACATTCGACTCGTCCAGTATGAAGGCGATCTTCTCGTCCTTGCAGCCCGACCGACGCAGCACACAGCGCAAATCCTCGTCGAAGTCCTCGCTGGTGTACTTGTTGTGCACCTTGATCTGGAATATCGACAGGCCGTTCATCCATGCCACGAAGCGCGACAGGGTCGTCTTGCCCGCCCCCGACACACCGATCAGCAGCAGATGGCCCTGCGGCTGCCGGAAGATGCGATCGATGCGCAGCACGTGCTCGAGCACCTCGTCGAACAGCACGAGTGGCACGTCCAGCTCCTCCTCGTAGAACACCTTGAGGCGGGCGCGCACATAGTCGCGCAACTCCTCCCGATTCACCGGCATGTAGTCCTTGGACAGCCAGTTGCTGTACAGTATGGGTCGGGCGAGCGACTCCTCCTGGTTGACGCCCGGGAAGTGCTTCACGGCCACGATGTCGATGTTCTCGTTGGTCCAGCGGCGCTCCGACTCGTCCACCAGGCGATCCTGGAACAGCCGCAAAGCCTCATGCGCCCACAGCCGTACCAAACCCTCGACGGGCAACGAATCGAGCGGCCGTATCGCTTCGCAAATGCCTCGCACCCAGCGGGTCATCTCACGCGGCGAGTACACATAGTGCGGCTGCATGTCCTGTGTGAAACGGTCCTGCGACGCCAGATAGAACTCCACCATGGCGTTGGTGAGGGGTTCGGCGTAGCCGCGCAGCGACGGCATCAGACGCAGCATGGCGCGCGAGAAGGTGCCGTAGATCTGCTTGAGCGATGTCTCGCCGGGGTAGTCCACGTAGATGATGGGCACGTGGCGCAGGAAGCGATGCGACAGCGGCTTGCGGCCCGGGTCCGTGGGCGGATTGCAGGCGCCCACGAACTGGATGCGCTCCAGCGACACCCACGCCTGGTCGCTGGCCCGATAGAAGCCCTTGTGCTCCACCAGCTGGCGCAGGAACGAGATCACCCGCTGGGTGCCGTACATGTCCATGTCCGGCAGATTGATCTCGTCGCAGAACAACACCAGCCACTTGCCGATCTGCACGGGCGACAGCACCACCCCGTTCGGTGTCTTGCGGTACTCGCAGTAATGGTCGAACGTCTTCAGCAGCAGCTCGGGCGTGGTGGCCGACGAGAAGTTCAGACCGACCACCTCCATGTCGGGCAGAGCCCTCAGCGCAGAGAACAAAGTCATCGTCTTGCCGGAACCAGGGGGACCGCACAAAACTGCCACAAAAAGAGTCATGAGTGATGGAAGAAAGGGGGGAAGCTCGTCGGGACCACTCACCCAGCGGCTTGTGCTCGGCCAGCCATGTGTAGAGCAGAGACTCGTGACGCACCGTGTCCAGGGTGGGCACCACAATGTCCGGCGACGCCACCTTGTGCGTTTCCACCTCGATGACGGGCACCTTGTTCGACCACGGCACCCACTCCCCGCTCATGCTCACCTCGTAGTCGATGATGGGCGCCCCGGCGGCACCCGGCAACGGTATCGTCGTGACGCTGCGCACAAAGTCGCCCAGATCGGTGCGCACCTTCAGCTTGGCATCGCCGGCAAACGACCACAGCACCGAGTACACCAAAGCTCGGGGTATGTACTGCTCGAGTTGGTCGGCCGAGCAGGGGAAGTCCGGGTGTTGAGCGTTGAAGTTCAGCACGTTGCTAACGGATTGAAAGCAACATTGAGTACATGAAAACTGGAAGCCTTGTAAGGCCAACTCACCGGGCCGCCTGATTCATCATCGAGAAGAGCGAGCTCAGGGCCCGCAGGCGCGTAAAGTCCATGATGTGCTCCTGCTCCATGGCGTACTCCAAGCTGCGCACCACAATGCCGTCGGCCGAGAAGAACGGCTGCAACAGCATCGCAATGTCGCGCTGCACCTGCAGCGACGGCGACAACTCGTCCTCCTTGTCTTTGGTGGCGCCCGCCGGCTTCACCATGCCGGTGAAATCCTCGTCGCCATCCTCCAGCGGTATGCTGCGCAAACGCGACAAATAGTTCTCGAAGATCATCTCCGTGGAGAGTACATCCTCGGAGAACCACACCATGCCGCAACGCGACACCGTCGCCAGGGTGGCAAACTTCAGGTCCTGCACCTCGAACATGATGCGCACATTCGGCGGCAACGACAGCCGCTCGCCGTTCGGCAGGGTCAGCAACTTGTTGTCGTCCAGCACCGAGTTGAGATTCTCCACCCATTCGGGATCGACGTCGCCGTCGAAGATGATCCACTGGCGTTTGTTGATCTCGCCGCGCACATTGTCGATGATCTTGCGCAGTATGTGCGTGAACAGGCCGTCCGTCCATTCGCGTGTGTTCTGGTCCATGACACCGTACAGCGCCTCCTTGGAGATGGCCTTCGGGTCGATGACATGCGCCACACCCTCGACACCCTCGAAACGCTCCAGAGCCTTGAGGAGAGTGCGCCAAGCGGTCGACTTGCCCGAACCCGAGGGACCGACCATCATGAGGCCATGATTGAGATTGGAGATTTGATACAGTTGCAAGACCTACCGGAAACGAAATTAAAGATTAGTCTTTGGCTTCAAGGCAAAGCCATGTCAGAGAGTCTCTAGAACGCCGTGACATGGCTCTGGCGGCACTATGCGAACGTATACACAATACAACAACAACAATACTATGTAAATTGAGCGTGAGGAGGAGGATCTTACTTTTTCGACCCACGTTTCACCGAATTCCTGCTGTTGTTGAATTTCGGAATTGGCAAATTGAAATGAAGTGAACAGTTATATATAGAGAAATTAGGTTATGATGCAATTTCATACAATTCATTAATGTTAACGAAACAAGTAAAATGAACCCTTGGCGATGTGTGTATTTGTGTGTGTGTTTGGTTCGTTTCGATGCTTACCTTCTCCATCCAGGCGGCCCCCTCTTCGTCGCCCTCGCCGCACACCAGATAGTCCTCGTGGCACACCTTGCGGATCTCCTCCTTGAGGCCCCTCATCTCGGCCCGCGTGTACCCCACATTGGGGAACACATCGCTGAGCAGCGAGAACAGCAACGGTATGTCCTCGGCCACCAGCTTCGGCACCATCGTCTCGCACACCGACTGTATGAGAATCTCCTGCTCGGGCAGGTTCTCCGCCACGGACGCCTCGTCGATGTTCTCCTCGCCTCGCTGACGCATGGCCTCCTTGATCTTCATGATGCGGTCGCGCTTCACATTGCCCGCCGAGATCAGCACCGACTTGAGGGCACGCAGCCCGAAGTCGTAGTGACTCTGATTGGACAGCTGCTCGTCGCACAGCTTGAAGAAGGGCACAATTTTGCAGGCCAACTTCTCGGCGGTGCGGAAACCCTGCGAGAACAACATCACCTCGGCGATAAGTTGACGATCTGGAGTGGTCATGGCCAGCGAACGGAACAGCTTCTTCAGATTGTCGGGCAGATTGGAGCGTCCGGCGTAGCCGGGATTCATGGTGATGAAGATGGCCATGTCCGGGGAGACGCGCACCTGTTTGCCCACCAGCTCGACGGTGATGCTCTCCTTGTTGCTGTCCATCTCGTACTTGAGCGCCTCCTGGATGGTCTGGATCTGTTGCGAGCAGGCGGACAGCATGCGCTCCTCCAGGCGATTGAACTCGTCGAAGCATCCCCAGGCGCCCACCTGGCACAGGCCGACAAAGATGCGGCCCATCGCCTGGAAGTCGAACGTCTCGTCGCAATTGAAGACGAGCACAAAGCGACCCAGCTGATTGCCCAGCGCCTTCACCGATTCCGTTTTGCCGGTACCGGCGGGGCCGAAGGGCGAACCGCCCAGACGCGACTCCAAGGCCTGCGTCATGGTCAGGTAGCAGCGATCCGTGAGCGGGGTCTGCACCAGGCGATCCTGCACCCCCAAATACTCGAAGCCGTAGTAGAAGCGGGCATTCGCCATGTGGATGGTCAATTGTTGCAACACCTGTGGGCAGAGGGGGGCATAATGAGTTTCCCCTTGCTGTAAACGTTATTTGTGGGTACTCACTTCGGTTTGGCGGGGATCAAAGTAGAAACGCATCTCGCACAGCCATTGGAACGACTTGGGATTGGTCACACCGTTGGTGATGAGGCGGCGAGTCACCGTCCTCTTGTGCACGAACTCGTTGATCTGCAGTGGGGGAAAAAACCTTGTGTTACGAAGGCAGGCATGTCAAAATACAAATTTGTGGCTCATACCAAATGTTCGAGTTTGCGTCGCCGCAGGGGGGGTTGCTCTTGCAACACGGAGTCGGCAAGCACGTTCAGTGTGGACTCCACGTTGCTCAACACCTTCTGCATGGGCTTGCCGTTGCTGTTCTCGGACGCCTGCTGAAGGCCGGTCTCCACGTCCTCGGACCACAGGATCTGGGCGGCCAGCACCACGATCTGGGCCTGGTACTTGTCGCACCACTCCATGTACTTCTGCGGATCGATCTGGCCGTCGCGGAACTGCTTGATGTCCTGCACGGCCTGGGCCAGCAGCGAGGCCAACGTGAAGCGCATCTGCTTCTCCACCAGCGACAGCCACTCGTTGATCTTCGGGTGGTCGACAGTGGAGACCGGCTTGATGAAGCGCACCTCTTCGCCCTCACGCGAGGAGATACCCAATATGACGGTGTTGTCGTCGTTCAGCAGGATGGCCGCCACACCGGCGAACATCTTCTTGAAGTGCTTCTGCAGGCGGGCAATGTTCTTGCTGTTGCCGATGATCTCGAGGAGGTCCTCGTCGCCCACGAAGTAGAAACGCGGAAACGAGGTGCGCTCGCGCTCCAAGTACTCGCCGAGGGCCTTCTGGATCTTGCCCAGCAGATCGGCGAGTCGCTCGAGGGAACGCTGCACGGCCGGTATGTTGAGGACGTCCATCACTTTGGGCGACTTGGTGACCTTCTTCATGAGGCCCAAAAACTCGGAGCTGATGCTCTGGAAGCGTGACGTCTCGACGGGCAGCAGCGCCTTGATGTCGGCACTGCCCGAGAAGATGCCCTCCAGGTAGACCCAGCGGCGTTGCACATCGATCCACACGTCGAACAGCGCATTGATGCGATTCAACTTCTCCTCCCAGGTGAGGGCCTCCTCCTCGAACACCTTGTAGTACGGCGACAGTTTCATGGCGGCCACCGAGTTAATGTGCTCTTTGACCTTGTTGAACAGATCGTCCCAGCCGCGTATGATGCGGCACTTGTTCTGGTAGTTGATCAGATCCAGCTCGTACGACAGCCACGACTCGCGCACCTGCTTGAGGAACTCCTCCAGGGCCATCTCGCCCTGGGCCACCAGTATGATGTCCTTGACGATGTTCTCGTTCTTCTGCAGATTGACGTCCCACACCTGGCCGAGCGTCAGGTCGGAGATCACCCAGTTGACGCGCAACTGTTTGGTCAGCTGCTTCCAGTGGCGCTCCTTGAGGGCGTCCGACTTCAGCTCGACAATCAGCATGTTCACCTTGATGTAGCTCTGGATCAGCTTCTTGACGTACTCGTACGACTCGTACATGCGCAGCCGGGCGGGCAGCTCCTTCAGCTGCGACATCATGGCCTCCAAGTTCTGGCGCAACTTGCGCGGCTGCACCGACAGCCACGGCTTCTCGCGCGTCTCGTCGATCTGGGTCCACACCTTGGACAGCTCGCTCCAGACGCCGCGCAAGTCCTGCAGCTCCTCCAGCGCCACATTCATGCGCTCCGAGCTGTTGTTCGGTATGGCCGACTCCTGCAGCTCCAGCGCCTCCTTGGCCTTGGCCACATTGTCGCGCTCCTCCTTCAGCCGTGAGTACTTGCTCTCGAACATCTGCAACTGCTGCAGGGCATCGTCCGGTCGGATTTTGCCGCCCGTCGGCTTGGTCTTCTCCCAGTCGTTGAGGAAGTCGACGGTGCGCGTCTCGACGGCCTTGTCCTCGGCCACGATCTTGGCCTGCAGGCTGGCCACCTGCGTCTGGATGGCCGTGTCCTTGCGCTTGATGATCTCGTTGAAGGCCGACCACTCGCCCTCGATGTTGTCCACGTGCAGCCAATTGTTGGGGAACTGGAAGCGCTGGCGCTCCAGAATGCGTTGCGCCTCGCGGAACACCTCCACCTGCTTGTCCCACACCAGCATGTCCTTCTTCAGCGACTGCACGTACGTGATGAAGCTGACCGCATCCGAGGTGCTCGCCGCCTCGATGCTCTGCATCTCCAGGTCTGTGCGCGATTTCGACACTTGCGCATGGAACGTGGCCATCTCGTTGCCCAGCAGACTGCCGAACTTGCCCAGCGCCTCCTTGTGCCACGAGTCATACTTGAGAGTCACCTTGGCCTGCACCTTGGCATAGTCGATGACGATCGGTCCATAGGCTCGACGCGTGTCCGACGTGTCGAACGTGGTGCGTGACTTCTTGATGTCGTTCAAACACTTGATCCACAGGTTGACCTCTTCGCCCAGCCGTCCGTACAGGGTGTCCGCCTGCAGGTCCCACAGACTCTGGTAGCGCAGCCACTCCTCCACATAGTGGCGCACCTCGCTGATCTTGCGCTCGATCGCCTCGTACGCATGGTTCAGCACATGGCTCTGCGGCAGCTTGATCAGCAGCTTGCGATACGTCTCCGACACCGGCTTGTCCAGGCCCACCTGGTAGCGCGAGCTCTGCAGACGCACCTGCGACGTGACGATCGCCTCCCAGGCGAACAGCTGCTGCATGATCTGGAAGCGGGCCTCCTCGATCGACGGGTACAGGTACATCTGCTGATTGGTGATCCGGATCTCGTGGACGGCATTCTGGATTTGCGGCTCGCCGCCCAACTTGTGTGTGGGCTGGGCGGGCGCATCGGTGTCCATCGACAAGTCGACCTCCTTCTTGTTGCCCGTCAGTGCCTCCGTCCACGCCTGAATGCCCGCCTGCAGACGCATCGCCAATTTGCGTTCCACCTCCACGTCCAAATTGCTCACCCAATAGCCGAGGTTCGAGTACTGGCGCAGCGACAAGTCGTCGATGGCATGCTGGATCTTCGACAGAATCTCCGCAAACGTGGCCGCACTGTACGGGCACGTCTCCAGCGAACGCACATCCACATCCAGTTGCTCCTCCACAACCAAAAGGTCTTCCACCTAACAAAGTGATTCACCATTAGTAGTTTGTACACTCTTTGGAAGGGTCTCTTCCTGGCTGACCTTCTCTTGGAACTGCGTTACACACTCGGACAAACGCAACACGTACGGATCCAGCTTGTACGACTCCCAGACCAGGCCGATGCCCTCGCTGATCAAATTCAGCACCTCCTGCCGCAGCCCGGCCACCAGGGGGGCAATACTCACACGGTCCTCGATCTGCGAAGGTAGTCAAACATTGTTAGCGTTTTCCCTTAAGCAATGAGCAAAAGCAAAGCACACAAAAAGCACGTAGCAAATTACAAAACTACAATGCAAGCGACAGAAGCGTTAGAACTCAGCTAGGTAGCTACCTGCGAAAATCTTTTGGGTTTCAATACCTTGATTGCCGAATTTTGAGACAATGTCCTACTAGTTAGCTGCATGAGAGAATGAACGGGAGGAGTATGGGATTACAAACGTTAGCATAACGGTGAGTGTGAGTGTGGGGTGAGTGGGCACGTACGAACTGGTATGAGGGGTACATACAAATTCGCCACTACGTGTTAGGGTGTGTGTGTTAAATTGAATGTGTTAAAAGCCTTAAAGTGAAAAGCAACCGCTTTGCGGGGCCATTGAACTGTTTTACCTTCTCCAATGTACGCTCATAGGTGCGTACGCTCTCGATCAGCGAGATGGCGTACGGATAGATTTGGTTCGCCTGATGGGCTTTGTTCACAATCGTCAATGGGACCCTGCAAAAGAAATGCATCAGGAATTTCGGCGATTTTGAGTAAAATGAAAGTGGCATACCGGAAGCCTAAATTTTTGATGTTGCGCACTTCTTTCGACAGCGTGATGATCTCGGGCAGAAAGTTGACACGCAAACGCAGCACATTGCCGGAGCGGCTGGTGCGCGAGCGT
>JXPZ01000790.1:0-18180 GCA_001014575.1 Themira minor
TGCGGCATTTACTTAATGAAATTTCAAATGGATCCGGGAATCGCATTGAAATTGCCAATTCAATACGAAAAATTTTTCGGACATTTTTGATGAATTATTTGAGCCATTTTTTCGACATTAAATTGTTTACTTCCAAAATTTTTTCATAATTNTTCCGGGAATCGCATTGAAATTGCCAATCCAATACGAAAAATTTTTCGGACATTTTTGACGAATTATTTGAGCCATTTTTTCGACATAAAATTGTTTACTTCCAAAATTTTTTCATAATTACCATTTCCCCATTGCTGGGTTGTGCTTTTCCACCCCTTGAAGCAAATCCCATGGATTTAGAGTGTCTTTTTTCGTTTTTGTTTACAAAAAATTGTAAATAATTAAAAAGTGTATATTCCTTATGGACTTTCGGCCGACCGACTGGGNGTTGTGTACAAAAAATTGTAAATAATTAAAAAGTGTAAATTCCTTATGGACTTTCGGCCGACCGACTGGGATTTTCCGTAATTACCTTGCCACCTTATCTTCTGCAACGCGGGAATTCCATGAATTTCTCGGGCCCTTCGCTTGATTTCGCATTCACAAAAGAATGCCGAAAATCATCTAAGGCGGAGATTGAGACGCCCGTTTTTATGACATTTGTTTGTTGGCCTCGGCCACCGGCTGTATTTTGTCATTTGAATATTTGAGTACGACTTGGACTCTGGGTGCTTACGGTAATTATGTTTTTGCCGCAATTTCCAATTAAAATTAATGAAATTTCGTTTTTTTTTTCCACCATTTTCGTTTTCGCTGGGGGGATATTTGTCCGTGATGGCTCGTAAAACATTTTACTAAGTAATCTCCGTCATCATGATCATTTATAGATGAGTTGTGTGGAAGGCACAGGGCACTCCCAGCGGCAAACAAAAAAAATTGACGAATTGCCAGTCGGGGCAGNAAGGGCACTCCCAGCGGCAAAAAAAAAAATTGACGAATTGCCAGTCGGGGCAGCTTAGCCGAGCATTAACCAATCGTCACTTTGTGAGAAGCGAGCTGAGAACGGGGCTGAGAGGCAATAAGTACTTGCACGGCATCGGCATGCGGGTCATTGTTTATGCAAAGATGACGATAACGTGTGTCGCACTGATGCCGCCAGTGGCCGTGCGGCAGTGTGTGGGAACCGTTTTTCGAAGAGTCTTTAAGTTATCTCCCCACCCCAGGGAAAGGCGTGACAGTACGGCACCTTTATTTGAATACGAAATCCTCAATCGCGAGCACACTCGACACGAGAAATGCGGGCTGCCGTGACATTGACTACTGAACACGAATTCCAGCAATTATTGATGGGAACCAGAAGAGGACGCTTTGCACTCGTAAATCAATGAAATTCCAATTTAATTTATTTAACTGAGAATTTATTTTCGTACGGCATTTTGCCACCTTGAGGGCTTATTACAAAATGTGGTATTTACATGTTGGTACTCATGTGTGGATTTGCTGTCAGCGCCATTGTGTGAGAGTGTGTTACGTATTCAAATTTGAACAAGCCTGCCACTCGACATGTCATTCCCTGCCACACACACACAACAAATTGTGCGCATATGTTGCNGTCATTCCCTGCCACACACACAACAAATTGTGCGCATATGTTGCAATTTTCTTCATGCCACGCACCACCACCTCGCCGCCACCTTTACAACATATCAGTTTACAATTACAAATGTCATTTCATTGTTTTTCCAGCATAAACGCAAAGGGGACATGTGCTGCACCAACAACCACACCAACAAGATATGATAATAAATTCTTTATCAGTCAGCCAGTCGAACGATGATTGTTCTATTATTTAACACCCCACAACAATGCATAAATTAGTGTATAAAAATCCCCGACGAAAATTCGCTTTCATATAATTGAAATCGAATTTATTACCTTATGTTCCCATTTTGCTTCGTCGCTTTTTTCCCCCAAAAAACTTCACATTTTTTGGTGTTTTGAAATTCGAACACATCCCTAATTATGCCCTGCCATTGTGCGGCCACTCGCCAAAGGGGAGGGTTGCGTTGTCTCTGATTTGCGACAGGGCAATTTGTTGTTGTCACAGCACCAGCACACCGTCGCCGGCACAAAAACGTCGTAAATATTTGTGTAACCTCAAGTAAATAATAATGAATTGTAAGTTGATACTATTTTGTGTTGAAATATTTGTCGTTGAGGGTGTTGCGACCGAGCCGGGCCGGGCCGTGTCGTGCCGTAGCATTGCTCCTCGCGTTCGCTTTGTTATGATCGCAAGCAATTATCGTTGTAGATTTCGGCGGTGTTGTATTTTTTGTATGTGGTAATTTAAGTAAATTTGACATTTGTTGAGTAACATTTTAAAACACCCCGTCCCCCGGTAGGTTGATTGGTGGTTTTGGTAATTGGCAGAGAAATGACTGGTAGGGGTGAGGGGTGATAAGGTCAAAGTGGTACAGAAGTGAATAAAGTAAAAAACACATATTAAGGACAACAAGGATAAAAAGGACGATATGAAAGAAACGTCCTGCAGGGAGTATAAAAGTATGAAAATGCGACGAAATTTTTAAAAAGTACTGAAAATGCAAAAAGGACATAAATATAAAAAGTGCGAANAAAAATGCAAAAAGGGGCATAAATATAAAAAAGCACAAAATTTGGAAAAAGTTATATTCAATATTAGAAAATTCTNGAAAATGCAAAAAGGACATAAATATAAAAAGTGCGAAATTGGGAAAAAGTTATATTCAATATTAGAAAATTCTATCAATTCTATTCGAAAAGTTCATCCCCTCCACCTCTAAACGCCATCAGAACGCACTTAATAGTATAGCAAAACTAAAAAGTTATAGCCGCAAATAAAAAAATTCACTTTACGGTGCTTCACATGACATGACATTCGATCACCTCAAACCCGAGCCAAAAAAAAAAGAAAACTCAATTCTAAATGGAGGAACTCTCTGCCGCCCCAATAGAATGTCACGTTGGCTTTCATCTCGGCGGCGATGACAAGAGGAACAAAAAATGCACATTTGACATTTGGAAATGTCGGCGGCGAACGCAAATGCCCGACCCTCCAGTCCCGCGCTGACAAGTGTAATCGAGTGTAATGAGTTCTCTAACAGAATTAAATGACATTTTACCTTGTGTGAAAAAAGACACCGCAACGATGATGGTGGTTGACGATGCGAATTGAATTCGAATTGACATTTGACAGTTTAGTGGCATTTTCCATTTAACTAATTTCGACGGAATTACTTTTAGCACTAATTATGTATTTTGATTCAGCTCTAACAATGCCATTTGTTTTTTGCTTCGTCAATTATGCATATTTTATTATAACAGGTCCTTGAACTAATGCCCAAACAAAAAGCCCACACTCTTCATTTCAATTGGAGTTTTTTGTTCTTTTGCTTGGCATTGATTTCTGGTGGCGACAATTGCGACGAACGCGGCCAACGCATATGTTGCAATATTTGGTCGGCGTCGAGGCTTTAGTTTTGGTTGATTTTCAATTATGTCACATTAACGAGAGCACACAACAGAAATCCCATTTCGGTAAGCCACCCTCGGGCCGCAAGCAACGACCTATTAACTGGCTTAATAAGAGGATTGCGTTAAATAAAATGTGTACGGTATTTTTTTTTTTCAATTTTCAAAAATTTCATTTCAATATATTCGTCGTGCGATTCGTTAATAAATAAAATTATTTGTCGGTCATGTGTGAAATTTCTTAAAAGGTTTAACGCCTCGTTGAGTGCAGTGCAGTGTAAAAGCATTTCGGTGCTTTGGAAAAAATTACGCTCCTCCCATTTTATAATCGGATTTGGCCGAAGTCAAGTGCTCGCATTATGCATGCTTGAGCGACAGAAATTCGAACAAGTGCGCCGACATAAATGCAAAATGTAATAATTTCATTCAAAGCATTATAGAAGCTCGAAAAATTCGTCAACCTTTCGTTGAAGCCCACCCAAAAGCCCAAACACCAATTAAAGGCAATTTCGGTATCGGTTCATCGTTTGCATAAATGGTCGCAATTCCTGGGGCACGTTCGACAAGGGAATAATTCAAAAATTTTACACTTCCGAAATTCCGCCAATTAACTGCGCTAGACTGCAACCCAAGAATTCCGTAGGACCCCAAGTATAAGCTCCCCAGTAACTGTGTAATCGCCGGCAATTTGTCTAATATTTTCCTTTGCCCAAAGCATGTGGGAGCGGGTCGCACACGATGAGAATTTATTGTGTCGCCAAATAAGTAAGCGGCCTCCACGCCGCCTCCCCTGTTTCGCAATTGGCATTCAAAATTATTACGTATGTATTGTTGCATGCATTTAAGCCATTTTTATTTAACATTTTGTTGTTGTTGCTTTGCGGTAGGTTGCAAGTTATTTTGTATTGCATGCAATACAAATTACGATAAGTCAGTCGCGTTCTGGAAATTTATGGTTTCACAACAATCGTGGAGCTAAAAGTTCCGAGTCTACGTTTTGTGTTTTCATTAATTTACGATTTTCGGTTTTGGTTACTCACGCTGGGGCTTTGTGTTTTGTTACATGTTCTTCGTGTTGTTGTTTTGGGTTGCTTAAGACTGAGGCAACAGCAAATTGATTACTAAAAGCAAAACAATCGTAATAATACACGACGCAAGTGAGCTGTTTGTGTGTGTGCTGGGTGTGGGCAGCCGGGCAGTGCCTTGAGTTATGTACCCTCCCCTCGGACAGCTTGTGATAAGATCGGTCGCGACACATAAAACTTGTAACTTTTGTCAGTATTCCGGGTGTCAGTGCGAGACGCGTTTGTCTCCCTTCCACTCCAACCACGAACAAGCGAGGCTGACAAATCGTTTTCGCCATTGCCAGAATAGTGAGTATAGGAATTTTCGGGAAGCTTTAAAGGAACATTAGAAAGATTTTTGAAAAATTTCATCAAAAAAGTAGCATACAGTGTTTTAGAATGATTCATACATTTTTAAAAAACTTTCAAGAAATCTATTTACAAATAGAAAAAAATGTCTTAAAAAATTCAAAACAAATTGTTAAAAATTGTCTCAAAATTTTCAAACAATATTACTTCATAAATAGTTTTTAAAAATGTATAATTTCCGAATTTCCTAGAGAATTTTGAAATATTTTGTTTTTTAATTTTAAAATAGTAAAGTGAAACATTTTCCATAAAAGCTTCTCAAATACTTCCATTTACCACTCATTTAACATTTTTCTATATGAATTTTTCGCTATTTGGGCTTCGCTGGAATTTCTTTTGATATACAAATCCAGTTTTTGTCGCTTTTGAGGAATTAATATTTCCACGGGAAGCTGAAAGGAATGACAAACTAAGGGGGAAAAAATGTCAATAAATAAATATACCGGGCTGTGGAGCTTCTTTGTAGCTGGCTGTTAAATCGATACGCTTTTGTTGTCGCAAAGCCCTCTGATTCCTAACTAATGATTTTCGCTTTAATACGAAAATCCAAAAAAATTTCTATTGAAACGGCAACAAACGGCGAAAAAATCCGTATGTAGTGTGCGCGACATCAAAGGATTTCCGAAAGCTTTGCTGCCACCGCCGCGCCGGCCGCTGCCACCAAACACACAAATCAAATGGGGAAAAAAGTGGCAAACTCATACAAATGAAAGGGAATCCGAATGAAAATGCTGCGCTCAGCTTAAAATGTAAAACCGGCGGCGACCGACAGAGATGGGAATTTTTCTGAAAACGGTGCAAATTTTGATGCGGATTTACGCGAAACCACCTTTTATTGTTTGGCTTTGGTTAAAAGCGGTTTTGGTTTTGGTTTTGTGTTTTGCCCCCTGATTCTCGCTGCTTTAATGCTTTCGCAACAATTACGCGACATCAAATTGTATCAAAGATATCCTGCTGCTGCTGCTGCTGCTGGGCATTGAAAGATATAATATTGAAAAAGCGAGATGCGGTGGGGCGGTGGGTGTAAGCGCATTGTGAATTTAATACGCATTAGTGCGCTTATTATTATTATGATACGCTTTATTTTGTGGTTCAATGAGTCCTTTGCACGACGCGCCACTACCGCCGAAGACGTTCGCTGTTGCGGCTGCAGCCTCGGCTTGTTGTGGTTTTTAATCACAAGTAATGCTCTGCCGAAAGGATTTCCACTGCCATTGAACCTTGTAATGAGCAATCAATACGACTCGTTGGCATTCGTAATTTTGAAAATGGCGATATTAATGTCAACGCTTTTTGTTTCCCTTTTATGGGATTAAAGAATTTTTGTGTTTTTTGAGCGGCTCGTACCGGGTGGCGTAAAGCAAAGCCTCTGGGGAATTCCAAGAGTTTCAAAGGAGTTCCGTTTGGAAACAGTTCTAAGACAGATTACAAGTATTTGTAGAGTCGAAGGGCACGATACGGAAAGTTCAAGAATTTTTAGACTGAAGGGGTTTTCGATTTCAGACAGTGACCGATATGAGCCACTGCCCATACATCTCAGTTGAGCCTAAATTCAATTTTCCTTGGTTGAATATGGCTTGAAGTTAGCCAGTATAGAGAATGTTATGAGTCCCGGCAATGACTTAGAAACTATGGCAAATTTTGGGGAACATTTTTAAAGTACTTTTCGTAATGGTTCTAATGCCAATTATCTACACCTCAAATATCTCATTATGTTGTTTTTTTTTTTGTTTCAGTACATTTTGGCTATTATATTTGGGTGGTGGTGGCGACGGTGGCCGAGGGTGTACGCGTATTGTCTACTGTCAACACAAATTTAATTAGTTCCAGATACTTTTACAACTCTGTCAAACGATTTCACCGACATTTCTCATCGCTCGGTGGCTCTCCGTTGGGCCGTCACCCCGGCGCATACAGTTCGTACATTGTCATCGCTACGGTTATCCTTGTCGGCTTATCACAACAGCATTGGCCTAAATGACACTAATTGAAACAAACATTTTTAGATTAACCTCAACGAGACACAGGCGGTCGGCCGGTCGGGCCGTGCTATGTGTTTTGGTGTATCGCCTCCCCTGACTGCCTGCCTGGCCTGCCGAATGCAATCACTTGAATTACGGTTGTAAATAGCACGGAGGACACCCCGCCTGCTGGATGGCCGCAGTGAGCTCGTTGTGTCGTGTGCAAAGCGGGGACTTGACTTAATCTCGTGAGTGTTGCCGTACGCCAAAAGGAGATGGCAAATGGTTTGCCATAAATTTTGCACCCATTGTTAGTTTTTCGTAATTTTTCAACGCACACAGACTCGTTGACTCGATTCGAATGGCATGGCATGGCATGGCTTGAAGTGGAGTGGCATGGTGTAGCGAGTAGTGTAGTGTAGAGGCCATGTGTTGTTAGGTGGCGGACTTATTGTTTGCCGTACTCCTTAAAGGATGTTTGATGTTGCTGGCCTTTTGTTAGCAGTGCCAGAATGCGGCGGCTGCTGCTGCTGCTGTTGCTGTGCTGGCTGACTGGCTGGCAACATTATTAATTGCGCTAGTTTATCGTGCGTTTAAGGACGACGATGACGAGGATACAACACCGAAATATTTATGTGCCATATATATATTTCCCTGCAGTCTATTGTTTCTGTTTGTGGCTACGGCTACGGTGGTTTGTGCTCGCTTCGTGCTTTATTGTTACTTCATTCACCGCTGGCAGGTTAGATAATTTCGAAAAATTGAGTTAATTCTACAAAGGCGCCGGGCTGAGTGGCTTTCGGGGTGGTCCATAAAGTTTCGGGTGGGACATTTCAAAATTAAAGCTTCACACTAAAGAATTGCCCTCCTCTGTGGGGATTCACGCAAAACTCCCGTGCCCATTAAATATGAATGTGAAACTGTTGATGACCGCTTCGACGGGTCATTCATCATAAATGCACCAACAACAAAATAAAAAATGAAAGAAAAACCCGATACCAACTAACAGTGAAGACAAGAAAATCATAACGAAAATGTTATTGTCCTGTGGGTATTCATAATTTGCACTCGCTTGGCTTCGCTCTAGCGTTCTTTGGCTGTCATTTCGAGTGGCGGTGTGGGTTGAGCGCATTAACACGAATGCCAAACCGTGACCGAAGGATGTGTAATTGCATCCTGAGCTGTGGCTCAACCTATCTATTCCATTTGTGCCATTTGGCATTGCATGCATGGTGAATTTGGACGTGCCCGTGGCGGTGGCGGTGGCAGAGGAGATGACCACCACTATTACAACAACTGCACACTAGCACATTAAATATTTACAGTTCATTTTATGGCCAAAAAGGGCAATCACTTCTGGAGCGCTGGCTGGCTGGCTGGCTGGCTGTCGCGATAGCACCATCTTCGGTGTTGTGTGGCGGAGCCGCCGTCGGTGACACTGTCAGAGGACCTTCTTACAACGCATCGAGTGGTGCACGATACGCCGGAAGGTCTGGCCTGGTCTGGTTTTCTTTGTTGTTGTTGTTGTTTATGTTTTCTTTCGCCGTTTGGTTACTGCCGTGTCTTGGGTGCCGTTGGTTTTGTTTCGATTTTTTTTTTTTGGTGAAGCGCGCGCGATGACCTTCTGTGAGTTCATTTCGGTGTGTGTTTGAACGGTATCCTTGCGACTTGAGCTCATCAGGATATGGCTCAGGTCAACGGAAGCCATAAAATTCTCGTTTGTCACGCGAATTGTTAAAATACTGCGACACCACCACAAAAATAGAGATATAAAAAAAGGAAAACTAAAAAAAAAAACACACAAGAAAGCAAAAAAATTATCGCATAAAAATCGCGAAAACAAATAAAGAAAATATTATAGAAACCATTAAAAAATTTCAAAAAATTAAAAAAAATCTTCTTCTAGGGATATGAAAAAGGTAAAAAAAAACATTTTAAAATTACTTAAGGGAAATTAGAAAANGGTAAAAAAAAACATTTTAAAATTACTTAAGGGAAATTAGAAAAAAAAATATTTTAAGGATGTTAATAAAAAAAATTAAGGAAAGATGGGGTTACAAAAAAAAAAATACTTTTAAGAATAATAAAGTTAAAAAAATGTAAGGATATTAGAATAATTTAAAATAAAAATTTTAAGGATTTAGAAAAATATCAAAAAAGAATATGGAAAATAATTTTAAAATCTTTTTAAAGTCATTACAAAAATCCTAAAAAAAACTTGTTTCCTTTTTTTTCTCTAGGGCCAGCCGTATTGCATCCATCTGATGGAATTATTTACGTTTAATTTTTATTTTGATATTCTGTGGACGGCCCCACAGCTGTCCATTCCACAAATCCCAAAAGTTCCTACGTATATTTTTTTTATGGCTTACAGTATCGCTCCGCTCAGCTCCATTCAGCTCGGCTCATAAAATATAGTGAAAATATATTTATGGTTTGTTGTTATTCGCGCCGCTGGAGAGGGTTTTCAACGGCGTCGAAGCGATGACACCGAGCCACCGGGCTCTTTGCGTTGTCTGTGGTGCTTGCGAATGCGTGCCACGGCATGACAATTAAATTGTTATAAAAGCCAGCGAATTTCGGTTTGGCTATTTGTTGTTTTTCTGCATGTACGGGGGTGAATTACAATTTTCTTTGCATTTTTTTTGTCGGGTGCGATAAGCTTTTGCCATGCATTTTTCATGAGCTCGAGCTTTCTTCTTTTCGGAAGCGACTTCGCGTTTGATCGTCGCGATTTCTGGGATCGCGATTAAAAGGCATGCATAATTTGTGTTTGCTTAATATTTAATGAACGCGGATTTTTCAATTATTTTTCTCAGTGCCAGAAAAACACAGAAAAATTATTATTTGCGTTTTTCCATTTTAAAATCAAAGGATTTCCTTAACTCTTGCCCCCGCTGTAAATTTTAATCGCTTTAAACGAAATACCGCTTGCCCTTTTTTCCGACCCGCCACTCAAAAGCACAAAAAAAAAAAGAGACGACGTCGAGCGTCTTGATCTCACTTCAGTGGCGGCCTTGTGTTATCCTGCTGTTGTGTTATTGTTAAATACATCCTATGTATACAATTTGCGGTGCGGCCGCACGAGGATTTTCAAATTTCGCCATCGCAAAAAGTCCGAAATGTTTAGTGAAACGGAAACGGAAATGTAACGCGTCTGGGCAGGGGCCTGGCCACGTGGTGTGAGTGATTATCCTCGGACACGATTTGTTCGGAATGCGGCAGCGGCGGCGGCAAAAAAATCCATCCGCAACCGTAGCCACACCACACTGGTAAATATTTAATACCAAAGTAATTCCAATTTCTGTTGGTACACCAAAAGGGTTACTTACTTAAGAGGTCTCTACTCGAGGCCGGGCTGCGGGGGCGCAGAGAGCGGCTTAAGGGTTGCTCGGCGTGGAGCCGCAAACCGCCATCGTCATCGGTACAGTAGGGCAATTGCGGTGTGAACGCCAGAGCGGAGTGGCCACACACCACGGCAACGTGACGACGCCCGACTGACTGACTGACTGCTGGCTGAATGACTGTAACAGATTAAAAGGCAATGTACCGTGTAAACCTGTCATTGACGCGTTCTCGTTCGCGTTCACGTCATGACCGCGAACATTTAATTCACGCCACTCCTGTGGAAATTTTTCAATTTTGACATTACAATTTCGTAAATATTTGGCATTTTAAGCGGCTTTCGTGAAATCCCTTAAACCTGCCCCCTTCGCACGCAAAACAAAATAATCATCCCAGTCATCAGTGTGATCCGTGTGTAAGGCGCTAAAAATTCTAATTAATAATGTGTAGCGAAATTGAAACCTCCGTCTCTGCCCCGCGCAACTGCCTCCCATGAATTGAATTTGTAATTGCAATAGAAAATTGAATAAAGCAATGATGCTTTGGCATTGCCATTTTTTGTCATGAAATAAGCCTTTCGGTGTGGTGGCAGTGTCGTAATTGAGCTTTTGCCTTTTCTGAGTAATTAATAATTTCCAATGTGCAATAAATGATAATCCCTTTGATTGAGTGTCGGCCGTGTTAGAAGGTAATAAAACGGACGACTTAATGAGATTCGAGGAAATGTTCGAAAATATTACGGAATGAGGGAGGTTTTGAAGGGGTGTTCTAGGGGAACGGGGAGTGTTCTCTAAAAGCGGTTCAACTTGGACGTTTTCAAGCCTAGGTAGGTCTTATAAACTTCACCTAATCAGCCTAACGTAATGACGAACTTCTCTGGCACATGGCTTAGATAGACGTTATCTAAACTAATATTATCTTATCCAACCTAACGAAACCTTTCCTAATATCATCTAGCCTCACTCATTCTTAAATTTCTTAAGCTGACTTTCCTTTTTCGATTTACTTAACCTATCCCAACAGAACTACTCACACTTCTTCTTAAATGTCCAGTCAAGCAAATCAACATAGAAATCAATTTCCTTCCAATTCAAATTGTTCCAACATCTACTTGAAATCTTGAATTCAAAGCGAAAAATTATAGAACCCTCCTCACGACCGATTTTCTGCGGCAATTCAATTGTTGTGGCGTCGTACCCCATCGAGGGCGCCAGGCGACAAAGGGGGTGTCCCGTTTTGTGGCAACCGCAAAATTAATAAACAGCTCGCGTATCATTTTGCATTTCATTAGTAGTTGCGGTGATGGCCGCGTTACCATAAAAGGATAACACTGAAACAACGGCAACAAGAACAAACAGCGCATTCGGACCAACTCATGCTGAAAATGTTTAATCAAGGAGATTATAAACTGTACCAGGGCGAAATACGCTCGGTTGGCATTAGCGTTGGGTGGTTGGGGGTGGTTGTGTTGGGAATGACTATGGACGAATTCAGACGATTGAAAACGACGCTGAAGCGAAAGGATTTAATTCTAATATTGGTAAAATCCTTTGTTATTAATTATTTGCGCTTGAATAATTTCGAGAAACACGCGAAAATCAAATGGAATGGAATGTGTGCGCCCGCAGCCGCAACGATGTGAAGAGTCTTAACACCCGTGTCAAGGAGACGAATGCAATGCCAAGCGGCCACGTAACGACTGCCTTAATGAAGGCTTACAGTGATGTTGCCAAAACGTTGCCGACAACGTCGCCGGCTCCAATGATGTGTGGCTGGCTCGATGTAGGCAGCTCGAAGATTATTTTGTCTCACAAATGGGGGGTCCCCTCATGCAGCCATAATAGGCTTTTGCATCTCCTTCTCCCTGGCCACCCAGTCTCGTGCCAGCTGGGGAAAAAGTCATCGGCGATGCAAAGCATAAGCACAAATCATTCGCATATTTGTTGCTCATTCAACCGCACTTGTAATTATGCCGATTTTTTTCAGCTTCATTGCAAGCCGAACCCCATTTTTCACGCTGCGGCTGTTCACTTGAAGATGTCGGCCTCGCAACGCAGCAACGCAAACGAAACGATACCCGCGACCATGAAGAAAGCAGTCTGTCGATTGGTCGTCGTACCTTTTCGGTCCTTTGGCGCATATTTATTTATTTTGCTCGAATTAATGAACAAGTGCCGTGGTGTGTTCGTCCGTGTTGTTAACGTTCCGTTGAGTCGACTCGAGTTGTTGCTATTATTGATACGAGTCATTAGTTGCGAACGAATGCGTTCTGAAGTGGTTTTTAAGAAGATGTTGCAATTTGATTATGTTTATGAACGCGCGAAAAAGAGCACAAGCCAAAAAGCACACACAGAACAAAATAAACAGAAACAAATAATGAAACACAAAGAGCACGAAACAAGATTGTGAGTTTTTCACAATTTTTTTCTTACAAATATTTTTGCAATTTCCCTAATGAGCGGAAGCCCCAAGAAGTTCTCGCATCTGACGATTTTGATGTTTCGCGTGTTGCGGTGAGTTCGAAGGCAAGAGTGAGGGGTTTTTGGTTTCAAGAAAATTGAGGAATTTAAAAAGTTGCCAGAAAATTATTCGAAAAAAATAAAAGAAAAGAATTGCTTAGTGTAAAGAATAAAAGCTCAATTTTTGAATATTAGTATGGGAAATAGTAGAAGGGGGCTTTTAGGAAATTATATGTGAATTGTTATACAAAATTTGAGAAAATTTATTCAAAATTGAGTAGAATTAAGCCACCTCTGTTTATATATCATATGAGAAAAATTGGTATACGAAATACTAACGTAAGTTCATTCTTGAAGAACCGTTACTATACATACGTATCAAAATTCATCATACGTTCCTCCAACCATGAAATATCTGCCCATTTACCATAATCTCATTGCAATTCTCGTTTAATTCCTTCATATATCGATTTGACTTTGCTTCAACCTTTCAACCCAGCAAACACTTAGGGCTTTCCCCCTGCTCGAACGAAATCCTAAACATTTATTGAATGCTCAGCCATTATGGAAATCTCTCAATCTTTTATCAATAATTTTGTTTTTTGCTTTTGTTTAGCACCCTGAAGTCTGTTTTTTGCTTAAGCGAACACAAAACGAAATTTCCATATTCGTCGGTCGACAGCCCATAAAGTAATGAATCTTTATTATCCGCACATGTAAATGTTTCCCTCTTTTAATAACCATAACCATTTCGGGTTTGACTGAAGGGAATCAATCACAAAACTAAACGACAACAACAACAGCGACGACGACCATCATCCTGTTGCTGCTCGGCCAGGCGCACGGGGATGTTGTTGTTGTTTGTTGGCATTTTTTTAGTGCATCACTTCCGGCTTTACGGCTGCTAATGGCGAAAATGTCAAAAGTCAATTGCCCAGACGCATGGTCAATTTCGATTCAATGGCGCAAAGTTTGTGCGGCGGCCGGCAAATGTGTGAATATTAGTCAATGTCCGTTTGGAATGTTTACGAAATTATTATGATTATTTTTGTTTGTTTTCGAACGGCGGGGGTACAACGACGACGACGTCATCGAAACGGAAACACAAACTTGACGTATTGTCATGCCATTTATCACGTGCATATCGAAACATTTCGGTCGGTCGGTTTTTTTCCTTCGATTTTCCCAACGAATTTATCTCTTTTTATATGCAATTTTTTATGCCCAATTTTTTGTTTGCATCCCCACCCGATGCGGATTTTTCGCATGTTTACTCAAGCGAGCCGAAAAACAATTTCGTCCGAATTGTGCGGCGTGTGTGTGTAGGAGAATCCTTTGGCGTTTTACAAATGTTATGTGTCAGTGTCAACAACTGTCACGACGAGCGGGTGGGTGCCTGATGTGATAACATGCCGTACAGTCGCAGAGTTCATCTATCAATTCAACTCAACTCAACTCGACGACGACGACGCCAAAGACATCAACGATTTAGGTTATGTCATACGCATCCTCACACCATTTAACCTAACGGGAGAGCCCTAAGTAAGTTGTTACACACACATTCGCCCGTTTCCGAGACGAACGTAACGACTTCACTCACCAATTCCAATTTCAATTTCTCTGTCTAATGTTTATTAATGAAGGTGGCATTTGGCCTCTGCAATTCCACTGAAAGGTTTTCGCTGTATTACACATACGCTTATTTAGTTAGCTAGGTAATTTGGCTTTAGTTTCTCTTCTTTTTGCCGGTTAATTGATTTGACTTAAGACAGACTAGGTAATTACGTGTGGTCGGGGCTGGGGCCGTATAATTAATTGGAATTTCGTTTAGAGCTTTGAATGAGAAAAATGGTACTCCAAGGGAATTTCCTCGGACGAAATTTGTTCGCTTTTAGCTCACTCCCCAGCAAAAACAACACAACGATCCACGTTTGATCATTTCAAAATATCTCCCTTATTGTGTTGACTTACAATGTTGCTTCAAAAAAAAAATCTCAAAAATAATAATGAAACAAAGCGAGAAAAATTAAACAGATTTCATACAAAAGATATCATAAAATAAAATTAAATATATGAAGACCAAACAAAACGGAAACCCCTGTCGAAACTCGTAAAGAAAACAAACGAAGTAATTTCATATTTGCACAGAGACGCCCTTATTTTTCACGCTAGGCATGCAAGGATGAAAGGAACTCATCATCATTGTCGTCTTCGTCTCCGTCGTCGTCATCGTAATGAATGTACAGTGTGAGAAATTCGACTAATCTGTAAATTTATATGCAGAGAAGTTGTTCAATAAAAACGTCCAAACTAGACCATAAACAATTCGTTGTCGTCGTCGACATAATAACCTCTCCAACTCCACGTCTTTAGTCATCGCACACATGTAGTCCTTTTGCCATTTGTCGGTGGCGGTTGGCATCGCTGCTTTACGAGTGCAGATTAGAGACTACATTGTGTGTATGGGAGAGTTAAACGGTATTAGGTGCGGGAATTCATAATGTTGCGTACCCGCATTTTCAAACTAATGTGCGATTTTATTTCGCCCCATAAATTGACCACTGTCCAGAGTCTATAATCTTAGTGCGAACACAACGGCTCGGTCATGTTCGGTGTCATAAAAGCGGCGCAATTGTTTCGCCAACACAATTTGTACCGGACTACATAGTACATAGTTTGCCGTCGCCGAAGACAATTTAATAGCGCTTCTATTACATGAGGTTATTAGTTTTACACTGACGATGGGCTTTGAACGTACACAAAGTTTCTGTAAGAATCGTAGAAGAGGAGTCCATATCTGTGGGTGTTTAGGGAACTAATTTTGAAGACCTTTAGCTGGGTCCCAGAACAATGAGCCAAACTTAACCCCAACTTCTCTATACTAACCGAACCAGACTTAATGCTTAAAGCAACTTAAAGCAATAAGTTGAAACTCTCTTACGCTGCCTGCAAAGCGAGAATTGGGTGCTCTCACAGTCAATATCGGTCAAGGGTTTCGATCAGCCTCACACATTCTCTTACTTTGTTGTCGGCAATCGTGCAATTCGTTTCGCTTCTTCAATGCATTCGGCATTTTTTGTTCTTTCGCAAGCTGAAAATTAAGTCTGTGGCAAATTTTATTAGCTTGTTTAGCCAGATCAGCCTCAAATTCGTCGTGGCGGTGATCCTGGCTGGCAAACGCAAATTCGTCACACGCTCGCATTGTCCTTGAGGCATCTTCAAAATCGACAACTGTTTGATCGTCAGAGCCGAGGGACAACGGCAACGCCTTGTTGTCACACACACAAGGCGAGTGAAAAAGTAGCGACGCAAATTGACAACAATGTTTTGGGTACCCGAAAAATTTCCGAAAAAAAACGGAGAATTACGAAATCAAAATAAAATACAAATTTTACGAGCGTCAACATTGTACGCTGCAATGTGGTGTGGTGCGGCCGTAATTACGGTAATACAGCAAAGCCATAAAAGCATTCTTTTGAGGGGTGTTTGAGTGAGCGCATGTGCGTTGTGCCTTTTGAGCGTCTGTCAAAATTGTCATTAAGTGGATGAGAAATGCAGATCGTCTCCGGCGACGGACGTGAACGGCTTAAGCCGCCTAATAAAGTGTGTTGGCATTTATATTTTTATTACACCGGGGCGCTCAAGGACAACAAAGCGCACAACAATGCTCGCACTGAATTCCGCTCGAATTCGTCAATTGTCACATGAATCTGCAAGGCTACAAGGATCAAAAAAGGATATTTATATTTCAGGGGGGAGGGGGGTACGCCTTTGTTCGGTGCTGACGGCAATGATTTCGTCAAAACTGAAAACGATCCCGTCGATTCCAAGGGGCAACCCTTCCGAATGAGTCGCGCAAAACGACGAAAGCCATTAAAGAAGATCTCACCGGGCTTCGTCTAATTTTATTGGCCATTTCGTTGGCTGACAATGGAGGCATTTAAAAATACGTGCAACAACAAAAATAAACACAAATAAAATAATTTTGGGGAGTTAACACAAAATGCGCCTTACGAATTGTTTGAGGTGTTTTGTTGTTTTTTATTGATTTTTTGTTTTGATTTTTGTCATTGTTCGTGCGAAAATGACGAAAAAGTATTTTTAATGGCTTTCAATTTTATTGCTCGTACTTTGTATAGTTGTTGTTGTTGCCTTTGAAAGGGGGATCTTTCCTTATTTCAATGACAAAACACGGAAACCGTTAGGAATTTCGTGTAAAACATTTTCCTCTATTTTGTTAGAAGGCCCAAAAGAAATTCAATTAATTCCTCAGCCAAACAAGAAAGCGTTACTCGACCACTTAGTTGACCAAATAATTACGGCAAAAATGAACAACAACACGGAATTATGAAAAGAAAATACCACACCCCCACTGGGGACCCTTTTTCAACTCCCCCCGCCTCATTCGGGAGGGTATATACGTATTATAAACAGATAAAACTCATATTTATATACCCATTGATTCCTCGGTGGTTGCTGGCACAATATTTTCTTTAATCATAATCAAAAATGTTTATCAATATTTCAGTTACCGTTATTGTTATGTTTATTACTGTGTCCATTATTATTGCGTTCGTTCGTTATTTGATTCAACTATCGTGTCGGTGGCTGACGACGCCGTTGATGTTCGGCGTCTTGAAGAGCTTTGCCATTGTCATCTTGGCTTTGCGTGTGTCTTAGTCCACATATGTATGGCTGTGCATCATTATGGCTGTTATTATTATTGTTATTGTTATTGCAATTTGTTGTTGTCTGCCCCACAGGCGTTCGGAAAGCTTGGATGCGTGCCTCTGTGAATCGATTATAAATAATGTACGTTTGTGAGAAGAGAAATAAACATGATGAACTCATCATCCGTGCCATCAAAGGGGAAGACGTAATTTTTGAATTTTCTGAATTTCACAGAACTCTCAAAAAATGTCAACAAACACGCCTGGTGTATTTAATCTTATCGATAATGAGTGCTCCACGACACTCAAGTGCCAATAACACTAAAAACTTATGACCTACACAAAGTTTTCTCACTTCAACGCTAGCAGACATTAGGGCATTTTGCTGGCTATCAGTGTCATGGATTAAATTGTTGTTGTTGACGATGTCCTACTATTACGATGATGTCAATGCGTGCACAGTTTTCGGCATTGTCTCAACGGAAAGCCGCTTAAAAGCCCAACCCCGTGTATTGATTTCCCTTCATGCGGGGGTTGTTCCCGGGCATTGGTTTCTAATAATGACAGGGCTATTAATATTCGACGGCACAATCGTGATGGCCATCGATGATGACACTTGAATTGTCTCGCTTTTGTTGCAGTTTTTCTAGGGCATTTCCTTTGAGCAACTGTACCAGTCGGGTTTCGACAAGAACTAGCGAGATTTTCATTAATTAATTGCGTGGCGTGGCGAATCGTTGTCATGGCTGAGACGACCTGTACGCACGACTCTAAGAAGATTCCGTTAAGCTAAACTGATATCCGGCGGAAATGTACCGTTCCATGCGGT
>JXPZ01000793.1:5025-16897 GCA_001014575.1 Themira minor
TTGTTGATGTGGCATGGCTGAGTCTCGGAAATGGTTTGCACCTCATGGCTGTACACTTTGACGCCGTACAAACGGTTCGTCTGGGGTTCACGCACCATCATCTCCTCTTGTTCGCCGGTGAGCTTGTGCAGACGTATGATGGCATCCAGACGCCAGTCGGTTATGTACATCCAGTCGTTGTGAATCACAATTGAGAAGGGATGTCTCACAAGGCGAGAGTTCACTGTCTTAATGTCAGTGCCCTCGAGATTCGAGTGTTGGACATGATCGAGCAGGGCATCACACCAGTAGACGCGATCCTCCTTGAAGTCGATGGACAAGCCGTTCGGCCAACCGAAGGTGACGTTCTTGAACACAAGCAAATTGGTGCCGTCCGTGTTGGCGCGCGTGATGTTCGCCGGCCGGTCCCACTCGGAGAAGTAAATGTAGCCACGATTGGGGTGGACCACAATGGCTCGTGGGCGCTTCAGGTTCTTGAGCAGGGTGCGGCGGTAGGTGACATTGCGGGTGGACAGCACATTGAGGGTTCCCTTGCGCGAGTCGATGTAGTAGAGATTCTTCGAGGCCCAATCGACGGCCAGGCCTTCGACGCCCTCGTTCTGCGAGGCCAAGACGATTTCGCGGCCAGTGCCGTTGCGGTGCACGCGGTAGATCACATCCTGCAACACATCCGAGTAGTAGATGAATTCGTCGCGTGAGTCAAAGTCCAAGCCGACGAAGCGGGCTCGCCGCGAGACCACCGGCAGAATGGCATCGCTGAAGCCCTCGATCACGGGCTCGAGGACTTTGCCCTTGATGAAACGCTGCTGGGAGTACATGAGGAACTCACGCACGAGTTTGCAATTCTTCAGATCAGACTGCAGCTGATAGCCGGTGTGGCAAGCGCAACGATAGCCGAGGCCCGAGGGGGCACCCTTCACGGCTGTGACGATGCACATGTGGTTGCAACCGCCATTGTTGTTGCCGCAGGGATTCGACACCTTGGGCTGGCTGAGGCTGTGCACAGCGACGATGCCCTTCGGTTCGCGTATATCCTTCGCCTTGAAGGTGACCTGAATGGAGGTGGGGCCGGCGAACTTGTCCACCGACATGATGCCCTGCTTGGTGGCATCGGTCCAGTAGATGCGGTTCTCGAACAGCGCCAATCTGGACGGACTGGGCACCTGCTGGCCGCGCAGCACCATCACCCGGTTATTGCCCTCGTAGTCGACAGTTTCGATGTAGTCCAGCAACGAATCGCACCAGAAGACTCGCTTCCCTATGATGTCGACGGCCACGCCCGACGCCTTGTACGCGGCCTCCGAAACAATCGAACGCGCGTGAGTGCCGTCCATGTGGGCGCGCAGCACCTGCCCGCCGTCGGCGACAAACATGAGGCCGGCAGTGGGATCCAATGCCAAGTCGGCGGGACTAGTGAGATTCGAGCCCAACACGACCGCATGCCAATTGCCGCTCAACTCGAAAACGTCGATCTTCTGGCCAATCAAATCGGCCACATAGATCTTGTCGCCCACCCAGTCGACGGCCAGGGCCACCGGGGCCCAAGTGCCGGGCAACGTCAGGTCCAACGGGGCAATCGCACCGTTGAACACATCCAACGGCAGCGATTGCACTTTGCGGGTCTTCACATCGGACCAGTACAACGTGTTGCGTTGGTAGTGGTAGGCCACACCCGAAGCGGCCGTGGCATTGGCCAACACGCGTGACTCGCCGCCATGGGCAGGCATACGCACCAGGGCGTTGTCGTGGGCAAAGATCAGTTGCAAGTTGTTGGCATCCGGGGCCACGCACTTGGAGTTATTTATCAGGCTGTAGCCCTGGGCACACTGGCACGTGTACGAGCCCTCGGTGTTCGTGCACAACTGATCACAATGGCCCCACTCGGCGCACTCGTCCAGGTCCACGCAGGTGCGATTGTTCGCGGCCAGTGCCTGACCAGGCCGACAAAAGCACACACCGCCGGTCAACGAGGGACCGCATTGGTATTCACAGCTGAGCGCCGGACAAGAGACGGTCGCTGCAAAAGACCCCAAAGGGAGTCGTGGTTAGTGAAGGGAAAACGCGGAGTAGAGAAGGCCGCAAACTTACAACAGGCATTCTCCTNAGGGAAAACGAGGAGTAGAGAAGGCCGCAAACTTACAACAGGCATTCTCCTCGTCGCTGCCATCCTCGCAGTCACGGTTGCCGTCACACAACTGCGACTTCAGTATGCACTTGGGCGTGCCGTTCGGGCCGCCACGCGGACAAAGGAACTTATTGTCGGGGCAGGCGATGGCGGTGCAATTCGCCTCGTCGCTTTCGTCGGCACAATCGTTGTAGCCGTCACAATAGAAATTCGAGGGAATGCACAAGGCGTTCGTGCACCGGAATTGGCCATGATGGCAGGGCGGGAAATCTGCAAACACAAATGCACACACGTTATTTGCCCGTTTTCCACACAATTTCATAAATTGGCTGGCAGTGAACACAAGCGGGGGCCACTGTATAGAATGTGACCCGTGAAGTGAAGGACCTTTAAATTCATTATGGATGCCGCACTCTCACAGTCGCCCAGGGAGCTGCTGTAATCACACACACAATGGATGGGAACAATTGTTGGAGTACTCACTGCAGCCCTGCTCGTCGGAGTTGTCGCCGCAATCGTCTCGGTGATTGCACTTCAGCGCAGCGTCAATACACTTCAAGCCGTTGTCACAATGAAACTGATCCAATCGACACGAGATGCCCTCGCAGTACTCCTCGTCGCGCCCATTGCGGCAATCCAAATACCCGTCGCAGCGTTTCTCCTTGGGCACACACGGGCCGTGCAACCGGGTGCCGTCGGTGGGCGCTGTGCCGCCGGGAGCATTACAGAAAACGTCCGTTGTTTGGCATTTTCTATAAGCTGCACACATCAGAATCGACGTTGACGGCAAATTGGCCGGTAGGTAGGTAGGGCATCAAGTTGACGAGAGTTCCCAGCATGGAGAGTGGCGCCATTCATTGAAGTGGCCATTAAAGAGACAAAGAGAAGGGAAAATTGCATTAGCAAAATATGAAAAGGATTTAAATGGAATTTCTAAATATATACATTTGTTAAGAGTATAGCAACAAACTTAATTTTCGAGGGTCTCTTAAAGTTTTATGAAATTTAATTTCTTCGGCGACCGTCGCCCGCAGAGGCTTGTGCGCAAAGCCACCATCATTTGTGGTATTACCGTCGCACAGCCACCGTTATATTGCACGGTGACCGTTAATGTCTTTGTCGTTGTTGGGTGCGCCCCGCCCACCAAAGCCGTTCAGCCGTTATTATTACGGCACCATTATTCGGGTGCTGTCAGTTTCGGTGAGAGCGTCAACGACAACGCACCAACACAAGGGCCTCATGTCTTCATAATTGACGGGGGCCCTCTACGAGGCCATGTGTGGTTTCGGCTTTTGTGCGACCGTGTTTTGACATAATATAAACTTGATTAATTTCGCATATCCTGCGGGCCGCACAGACACCGCCACGGTTCGTAGGGGGGGGCCCACCGGGCTGAATAAGTAAATTGCCAGAATGATTATTGCATGGCCAGGTCGCATGAGGTCGGATGCGTGGGGCACGTGAAAAATCTGCACCGCCCCAAAGGGAGGGGGGGGACATGCGAAAACGGCATTAAGCATTTAAGGGGCAGAATACTGTCGGGGAATAATTAAAAAGGCCTTAATTGATGTTTTAATTTGATGAGGCACACATTTAATTGGGGACGTTACAAGCGCATGTTCCAACGGAAAATGCCAATTACTGTGTGTGGTTCAACTGGCCATCAGGTTATCGCATCTTCAACTTTTGGGTGATTTCTTTTAGATCAATTAAATTTGGAAGCAAAAAAAACAACGTGTAGGGGATATGCCAATCTAGAGGTCCGCTCGAATGAACACTTTGTGAGTTTGCCATGCTGCTTTTCGTATTTACTTAAAAGCATAGCATTCAGCCTTCGTTTGAGACACCCAGAGAAGAGGCTGGGGTGGAAATTGGCAAAATAATGGCAAAATGAAATATTGAAGCTTACAAAAGATGACCATTAGCCGACGGACCCAACTCGTAGAACTTTTGCCATGGATTTCCTCAAGCCATGTCCGACAACGCAAGATGTCTTTGTGCTCACTCACAAGGAGGTCGGAAATGAAGCAAATTAAAATAGCTTCGCCGTACATACACGGCCATTCTTAGAGTCTGTCGACAAGGCCCGCATTGTGACTGACGATGNGTACATACACGGCCATTCTTAGAGTTTGTCGACAAGGCCCGCATTGTGACTGACGATGTACATGGGAAAGTTTTCCTGTCCGAATCACTTAAAGCAGGCACGGTAATTGAATACTTGTGCTTTACTTGTGGGGCCCCAAAGTTTCTGCACACAAATAAAAACAATTATGCTGGCTGCCTAAATAACAATGTGCGTTTCTTTATTGACAGCTGGCGTCGTTATTTAACCGTGTCAGCGTGTTTGCCGAGGCTGTCGTGCAGTTGATGAGGCCACTTGAAGCTGCAACTGCCGAGCGGCAAACACACAAACAAAATGCACCAGGTGTTGATGGTGATGACGGCGCCGACGTGGGGGTGGCATACGCTTAATGAAGAAGTGCATCCCCGCGAAATGCAATTAAAAATCCGAGCAATAACGAGGCATTAAATAAACTGCAAAACGCGAAAGAACACAACTAAAATCGGAGACTGAAGATGCACGTTGGCAAGTTTTGCAGGAGGTGGAGGCTGGCTACTTCATAATATAAAATTCATTAAAATTTTTGAGCGCACTCATCTTTTCAGTTGTTCTGTTAGATTTTTGGCGCTCGCAAAACAAAGGGGGCTCTTAATGAATGAAAGCGGAGTACTCTACAGTAGGTGTTTACGTTTAGGGCATAACGCTGGGGACATACAGTGCAGCTTTCTAATCATCAATCAGTAACTTCCCTCTTCAGAACACTTTGAAGTCCCTCTTCAGCTTAACGACTTAATCACCCCATAAAAGCTCTATGAAATCTCTCACTGGATGGATTTTCTTCTCGCCTGCATACTTTGGGCGAATTAAGCAGACACTTCACTTGCTCGCTAAATCTGCAATCTCTCTAATTATTGGCCCTTCTATTAATTGGAGTTTGCTTTGTGCGCAAACACTACGAAGGTGCAACTCTGGCCACCTTTAGACTCTCGTCTCGCTTGTCTCGCTCGTACTTTAATCCAATTAAGTCTCTGCGAAAACAATTTCCCCGTTGTTGTTTTGTTGTTCATCTTGCGAAGGCAAATGTAAGCAACAATCTATGAATACAATCTGAAAGAAACTTTAGCCCAACAAAAATGGAAGACGAAACAACTTTGTTTACTTTTTCTGTTATCCTCGGGATTTACGTATAAGGGCGTACGGCAATACTTTTGCGAAAGTTCCTGGTGTCGTGCGTTTGCATGGGNGTATAAGGGCGTACGGCAATACTTTTACGAAAGTTCCTGGTCTCGTGCGTTTGCATGGGCCGCTCCAAAGATGCCCTCTTAATTACATGCGTCAAGTGGAAGCCGGAAGTTTTCCCCTACCCTCTCAAGGGGGGGGGCGCTCAACAAAAGCAACATATAGATTTTCATTGCGAATGCATGGCAAAGAATGAAAACTATTTCGATTCTCATGGGTCTCAGTTTGAATGGAATGGAAACTTTTTCTCCACACTTGCGAGTTGTGATGCAGTCGAAGAGCAACTTCAACCGACCATATAAAGTTATGACATATTATTGTTGTTGTTGGAATTATATGTTCGAGCACATCATCAAGTGCGGTGCTGAGTTGTGACGACCTTTTATGGCCGAATGATTTCATTATTGGCCATCTCGGACTCGGCGCAATAGTTTCCAATTGCCCACAGTACAAATGAAACGCTGAAAACAATTTGCTTCAAAAGCTCTTCAGAATATGCATTGATTCGCTCTACCAGTCATCGCCATGCTTTTACGGTTATACCTACAAATTCCGAAGATCCTTCAACATGACATTACGGTATATTCCACTGTTGTGTGCGGGAACAGACTGTCACGGCACGGCATTAGTTGACAACGTGTCAGTCTTGTTCGCCGCATTGACGTTATGACAATCCATAGCAATAATCCGACAGAAGCACACAAGACAGTGTGCAGAGGGGGTTTCGGGGTGATTCAGCTTGTCGTATGAGGGACTCACATTCGTGCTTCAATGGCAACTTCATTTGATTGCCATTTAAAACGGCAAATCGCTGCTCTTAAGAGCGACCGCCTAATGGCATATGGAATTAAAATTTTATACATTTTCAAATGTGTTCGAGTGCATGACTTATTGCCAATTAAATAGTTCTCAATGGCCGGTAGACAGGTGCTCTTTATTTATGTGGAAGACAAAGGCCGCACGGTAAAAACGCAATAATCCGAAGTTACGAGACAAAGGAAAACTTTTGTAATTCAGGCAAACTTTTTGGGGGGTCCATTGGAAAGTGAAATAAATGTCGGGGAACTTACTGCACTGAGCCTCGTCCGACTTGTCCTCACAGTCGTCGGTCATGTCGCACCGATAATGCGGCGGTATGCAATACGTTTTGTTGAAGACATATTGGCCGCAACTGATTTGCCCGGCTTCGCACTCCGGCGGAGCTGCAATAAATAAATGCGTAATGTTAATATTTTCGCGAGTAATTACACTCGAGAGGCATGCTTACGACACGATTGCTGCTCGTCCTCGCCGCCGTCGCAGTCCTTCTGGTAGTTGCACACCCACAGGGAGGTGATGCACTTGCCATCGTTACACCGGAACATTCCCGTCGGGCATGGCACATTGAACGCGGGCACCGTGCTGATCGCACTGTCATCTGCAAACAAAAACAAAATTATTTTCTCAAAGTTTTCACAAAAATTCTCAAATAAAATCACTCATACGTCGGGTTTGTAAGTACTTTGAAAATTCAAATGGAATTTCTTGAAGGCATTTTGCTTCATTCCGGCAGCGTTACGGCTTATTAATGGCAACAAGCAAACGGTTGCAACATGCTCGGCCATAACGCAAATCCCTTGATGGTGGTCACTTTTGAGTTGATTTATTACGGCGATGGCCGGCACTCGGCAAGTCTTTCGAGCACCACCAACGACACCGCAAAGCGGAACATCGTAATAGATGGCGTCGTAATTTAATAAAATTCCAAGGCATTCCATTGTCGTCTTCAACCACAGTCCCACACACAAAGAGTTTGTTTTCATTTCGTAAAACGCATTCGGCCACTCGCTTTGCCCGACGTCATAACCAAACAGTGGCCCGCCCCCAAAGTGCCAGAATGTCAGAATTAATTTACACTGTTGCATGTTGCACTCCAGAGTTGAGCTTTTAATTGCGCCGCACAATGAGTGCAGGGCTGGGGCCCCGCTTGGCAAGCCAAACAGAGAGAGCAGCACTAAATTGCAGCCAAGCCAAAGCCACAAGAATATAAAATCAACAACATGAAAAAGTACAAAAATAACAATTAAGCCAACAAAAATACAACGCTTCAGAGTGACAAAAAGGGATTGCGTGGAGACCAGGGGCTCTAGAGCACCAACGACTGGCTGTGTTCTTTCCACTACTCCACCGTGTCACTTNTAGGGATTGCGTGGAAACCAGGGGCTCTACAGCACCAACGACTGGTTGTGTTCTTTCCACTACTCCACCGTGTCACTTGGGTGCTTGTGTTGTTTCTCTGGGTTCGGAGTCCGGGGCCCTGTGAAACGGAGCGAACTGAAGTAACACGCGCTACATTGAGCTGCCAAGCTACCAGCCAGTCACCCGGTCTGATCACCTCGTCATTATGCGGGGCTATGTGAGTGCACACAATGTGCACACAATAAGGACAAGCATAAATTCAAATGGATGAGCGGACAAAAATGCATTCGAGTGCCGAGAACAACGGGGAATTCGCCTCGCAAATGCGGTGAATTCATAACGAAAAAAGCAAACAAAATACGAAATATTATCATTATTTCATTTACTGTATTCCCCTGTATTCAACAACAACAATGAAAATCGTTTTTAATGAATATCCCAGCTGTAGTGTAACTCATCGTTTTCATAGCAATTGTTATTTTTGCCCGTGCTCGGTCGCTGCGGACCGGTTTTGCACTCGTTGGTAATTTTTTAAACCGTCGCATTTAATGTTGCAGATTGTTTCCGCTTCAATTAAAAGGATTTTCGCTCAACGGCCGAAAGAAAAATCGCCGCCGTGTACAAAAAACGGCTTCCAAAGTTCTCGCAGAATTTCGTAAATTGCAATTTTTGTCGCGTGGCGTGGCCCCGGTGATTAACTGCGCTTTAAGTTCATAAAGGCTAGACGTCGGACCCCCTCGAGTAAATTCGTCAATTTGTGAGGGATCCATTTTGTCGGGGCATTAAATCACATTTAAATATGTATAAATAAAAGTGTTTACAATTCGAGGGTCCCCGGCGGGTCATAACGATTTTGTTTATTTAGTGAAACAAGTAGTTGCATTGCACTCGTGTTTAATTGCCGTACAAATTATTCGGAATTGTGCAATAAATTGTGGGCTCCCCAGCAAAACTGTTACTTTAACGGGATTTTTATGACGGCTGTGTGGTGAGTAGTCCTCGTCACAGCTTACCTTGTCAATTGTTTAGCCACCTAAACGCCAACGTCATTACAGATCGAACGGTAATTAGCCACGGGGCTCACCACTCATCGGTGCTTATTAAATTTTAATTAATTAGAAGTGCCGCGGCCAGTGGGGATTTGCATAATCAAGTTTTTTCCGGCCCACTGGGGGCATTGTGTGTTTATTATTGTCATTAGCAATTGATTAAAATGTAATTTATAAAATACATATCGCTGGAATTTGCCTCAAATTAATACCGAAAGAGGTATTATTTGCTTAATGAAATTGCCATTGTAGAGAGAGCGCTTTCATTAATATTCAATTTAAATGCATTTAATTTGGGTTTTTATAAAGGTTTTTTGTGGAAAATTTTTATTTTCATTTTTTTGTTACATTTTTCGTGTTTATCTTGGTCTTGCCAACTCATTCATTACTTTTGTTATTCTNGCTTGCCAACTCACTTTTGTTATTCTTTGCGATTTTCAATTAAAGTTGTGTGTAAAGTTTTCACAACCTCAATCGTCGGCCCTCTTCAATATTCAATATTTTCGGCATGGAAACTTCGGGTAATAGATTAAAGTTGCCAAGAACAACAAAAGTTGTTGGCCCCAGCCATTGTTGGCTCATTCGTAAGACAATAGAAATCGCAAAAAATCCACATTCAGCTAATTTACAACAGAACAAAGTGTATGAAATACACATTTTCAATAATAAATGTCGCCAACGTGGGGAATGTCTGGCTGACAGCATGCCAGAGAACTCAAGTTGTCACAGAACGAACGACGAGTACCCGAATCGTGGCATTATAAATGAATCAAATCGGCAGCGGCGTATTCAAATCCCGAGTTTTTCGCATTGAAGCAATGTCAATAGTGGGATCAAGTATACGAAAGTAAATACCGCTTCGTACATTAGACACTCGTCGGCCTCAGCAGACAGCTACAGAACAGCCCCATATCAGGCGTCAAAAGGTGGAGCTCGTAAATTACCCACAACAAAATGGCGTGAGAGGCCGTATTGGAAATCCCCGGAGCCTCGGAGTCGGCTTTATGCGATTCATCAATGAATTTATCAGTACCGTGCTATTTATTATTTATTGTTGGGTTACTTTGAATTATGACCATACAAATGGTCAAAAGGGAAAAATATGAAGTATTTCTATAGTTTTTTTTGCTGCTGTTGCTTTTGAGCTTTAGTTGGCCCATTGTCATGGTGGCACTGGTTGTTGTTGTTGTTACTATAATCCACATGGATAAACTGCAACGGCAACAATGAGCTTTATCTTCAATGCCCCACACAAACGCCCGAATGAGCTACGGAATCCATAAGGGAATATTTATGATATTTACCAGTGGAATTGATTGGGTCATTGTGCACGTGTGTGTGCGCCAAAAGAACTTCCTCGATACACACGGCATATGCCATCACTCTTTTTTCGCCCCACTATTCATATTAAAGTTGACGCTTCAGAGGGGACTTTAAGCTCACACTGAAAACCTTCACTTTTTTGTCTTTCAACAAAAATCGAAAATATTTCTGTTGATTTTCGTTACTAATAAAGCAACAGCTCTGTATATTGATGTATAAATTGGCTTAACAACAAAAAAAATTGCGTAGTTTCTATAAAAATCCCAATTTTATTGACCCAATTGCAACGAAAATCAGTGCGAAATTTCGGTATGCATGGAATTTTTTCTACTTTATGGAAATGCGTTCGTTTCGCGAATTTACTTTAAAAATGTGTGCATTCGAAAATTACGCTGAACGACGAAACGTCAAGAATTTCTCCACTGAAGTGTCACAAGTCGCTCTTACTGAACGCATACGACCTCGCGGCCAAGCGTAGCATTGAGATGAGCGAAATGAAATCGCAATAAATCTGAGAGCCAATAACATTGCGTTATTTATGCACGAATCAATTACGGCCATCAAATGGTACGAAATATTTTTGCATTTCATGCACTTCGAAGCAATCAGAATGGGCATAACCAAACCTTTCATCGTTGCTCTTCTGATTTCCTGTAAAAGTGGCCACTTTGCAATGAAAAAATGTAAATTTCTCATCCAGTCTTCTCATCATTTCGTACATTTTTCAAGGTTTCTTTTGGACTTCTTTTCAATTACAAATTCCGAAGGCTCGACGGCCGGAAAACATTGCCTGAGGTGAAGGTCTAATGGAGTGCACTCGATATATCATTTCGGGGTGTGTTGCCCAAGTTCATTGAGCAGACCCCTTACGATGGCAAATTTTGAACAATTTGTGTTCATGCATCTAGCTAAACGAGGGCTTGCCACATTTTTTATTTGGTTTTTCTTACCAAAAATTTATGGCCGTTCATTTGTTGATTTTTCCAAATGGCATTTCTCCCCTTCCTGAACAATTGTGTTCATCAATTGCGGACCTTGTTTCGAGCGCCACGTAAAAATATTTATTAGCATTTTTATTTGCTTGTCGGTTCTGGCTCCGGTGAAACATCAAACATTCCCAGACCCTCCCCATCCTAGCGCAGAGGCTTATTAGAGGCGTCCACCCACGGCACATCGCAACCAACCGGTGGAGCGTGTGTACGTGACAAAATTGCAAATATTTTAATCTTTGCACTTTGAAGGGCTCCGACCAAAACAATAATCAAGTATTGGCAGGCATTTTTGCACGTAATGAGATTACATTCGGTATGTTGTTGTTCGAAATTTTCAAAACGAGCCCTAAAATTGAAATGAACAAGCAAAAAGGTTGTCTTAAGAGTTGAAAGATAAGGCCACCAAAACTCTCTCCAAAAACAATAGCAAATCAAGCGATTTGAGGCAAATTCTTTATGCCACTTAAAAAGGACCCCCGAGGCTCATTAAGGATCCTCTTTTGTTGACCCTTTATGGTGAGCATTCCGTTCATTAATAATAACTGAGCGGTTCTTTTGCATTGTCACGTAGAGAGCTTCCATTAGGAATGCGACACCCTTCCGCCCTCCCCACACATACGCCTTAGCCCCATGNCTTTATGCCACTTAAAAAGGACCCCCGAGGCTCATTAAGGATCCTCTTTTGTTGACCCTTTATGGTGAGCATTCCGTTCATTAATAATAACTGAGCGGTTCTTTTGCATTGTCACGTAGAGAGCTTCCATTAGGAATGCGACACCCTTCCGCCCTCCCCACACATACGCCTTAGCCCCATGAACGTTTGTGGCCCCCCTTTTGACAGCTGATGCCTCGCGTGGGCTGCCCCGCTTGATGGGCGACATTCAAAGTGAAAAATAATGCC
>JXPZ01000833.1:162-10422 GCA_001014575.1 Themira minor
CCCGCCACTGGTCACAGCGCCGCCACTGCTGCCGCCCGTCACACTACCCTCCTCGAACTCCGGAAGCTTCTTGTGTTTCAGTATGATTTTGCGTCGCAGCTGATGCGGCGACGGCAATTGCGTTTCGTTGCGATCGCACGGCTGAGTCAACAGCATGTCGCCGAACACCTCCACCAGAGCTTGGGCCATGTTGCGCTGCTGCTCCAACGAGCAATTCTGCTCGATGGACAAGATCACCGGATACTCGGACGTGACGAAGGCGTGGTCCTTGATCGTTTTGATGACATCCTTGAATTTGATTTTCGACGTCATCGTGTGGCCATGGAAGATGTACGGCAGATTGTCGGGCCCGTTCCAACAGTCCAGCTCAATGCAGCGGCAGCCCATGCGCAGGGCTCTCGCGTACGCCTCGCACGACGACTCGCTGGAGAACTGGTCGCCCGTCAGGTAGGTGTTGTGCGACGAGGCGATCCAGTAGGCGGACAGCGGCTGCTTCATGTCCATGTACACCCGATCGCAGTTGCGCTCCCACACGTCGTTCTGCTTCGAGAACAGGTAGTCGACGAACTCGCCCACTGTGAAGAACGGCTCTTGCACTTCGCGCTCAATGTCCTGTATGAAGTCGCGTATGAAGTTCGACACGACCGCATCGTCGCGGGCCATCGGATCGCGTTGCTCTTGCCCAAGGAAGCGTTGGAATTCCCTCAGCGTTACCGTTTCGCGATTCTGTGAGTACGCCAACTCTGGCGGCGTGTTGTTGTTGCTGGGGAAGAGAACCTCCAGAAAGTTGGAGGGCAACAACTGCTTCCGATACAGGCGGGCGAAATCGTCGAAACGCAAATCGTCCTTGCGCCGCACATCGTCCTCGGTGAACAGCTCCATCAGTTTGCTGGTGGTCATCTTGCAGCTGACGCCCGACAGAAATGACTTGAAATCCTTGACGTTCACCTGGGAGCCCTCCTTCGACGACGACTGGGCGGCCGCATTCTCGATGCCGTAGTACTCGCGCCGCAGCCAGCACTCCACTTGCAACGGGTACGGGGCGCTCATGGTGTCCTGCACCATGTAGCGCAGACCGCGCACCCAATTGTCGGCCTCCTGCTCGGACAGCGCCACCACCGAGAACGTCTTCAGCTTGAAGGCGCTGCCATGCAAGATCACAAAGCATTTCCTCGTCTCGAAGCGCTTGGTGTCCTCCACGCTGTTGCGAAACTCTTTCGACCATTTGCCCACGCGAATCTCACGAATCTCACGGATCTCCAGCGAGCCCTCGTGATCGGTGCGAGCGTTCGCCGTGACGGGGGCCCACAACAATTGACGCGTTTCCCTCACCAGAATCAAGCGCCGCTGCTCGGGACGGTGCTTGGAGTATAGTTTCGTCACAATGGTGNCGGTCGATGCTTCGAGTATAGTTTCGTCACAATGGTGCCGCGTTCCAGCGAGCATATTGTTTGCTCCATTTCGCCCAACTTCATGCCACTAAAGCAGTTCGTCAACATTTTGCCCCTTCTTGTGTCCTTCTCGTTGTGGCGATGGATGTATGTTTTTATTGTTGTTACTACTTATCGCAATTTGTACGGTGGCTTCTTTTTTTTGTTGTTTTTATATATGGCTCCCTCACTTCCTGTTGCCTATTTATCTCGTATGAATTTCTACGTCTTTATCTCACTTTCCATATTTTAGTTTTCTAAGTATGCACTTGTTGCTTCATTCACTTGCGTACCTTCATGATTATCACTTTACCACTTTATTGGAAGATATTTTCGTTTAAATTAAAAAGTTTTTGGAGAGAAACTAATTCTTTTAAATACAAAAAATATTGTATGTTTCTCTCTGCTGTTTTCTGTTGTTGATATATAAGCAACAAATGAACTGCAGATCGCTGAGGAAAAGCCTCACTAGAAATAGCCATTCACAATAGAGCACTCGGGTATTCACAATAACCGCTTTATATGACATTTTTTTTGTGTGTTTCGTGTCTACCCTGGCGTACTTCAGTTGCTTTTTTGCGCGCAATTGCGATTTGTTACAAATTACAAATCGTTTAGTTAGTTTACAATTTGTTGTAAAGTAGTATTGCAATTTTAGTGTTATATACTTCAAGACAATTAAGAAAGTTTAATAAGCAAGTAAATATATAAAAATGCTGTGAAGTACTTACAATCCAAGCGATTTCCACGCGTTCAACAAAGGTAACGGTAAATTTTTTTCATACGTGTATATCATTTTATTATTTAATACAATTCCTTGTGATGTTAACACTTTTCTAAAACAACATTGAAACTTAACATGGACTAAACTCTTAATAACCCAAATTTACCCTAAACCTAAATTCTGGCACTATTTAACACACACATGTGCATGTGGCTACATTTCATCATCACTACAGAGCAACACCTGCTCTTGCCACCAATCGTGTACCTCGTAAATGGCATTGGCTTGATTGTTGAACGGCAACAGCTTGCTACCCGCTATTATGTGATTGACCACGGCCGATGGGCTACTCAGGTTGCCGTGGTCTCCATGGCCGAAGTGGTTTGCCGACGACGAATTGACTGGATAATGGAATTGACCGATCTCGTTGTTGAACTGATGGAAGAAACCCGAACGATTGAGATCGCGTTTCAGGGCCGCCGTTGTCGCAGCCGACGACGACGACATCGACGGTATGATCGACATGGAGTTCTTCTTCTTCTGCTGGCTGCTGATGTGCAGGCGTTCTTTGTCGGTGAGCGTGGAACGCTGCTGCGGGTCGGACGAGGTGGGCGCCAAGAATTTGCGGCCCGCTGAGCTGCCTGTTGAATCAGAACGATTTAGAACATAGGCTCGCTTTGTGGCAGTTAGCACACGCTGTTGCATCGTACCACTTGCTGCTATCGCACTCGGGCCCGGCACGTGCGACGTCGACTCGGCCGATGTGACCGCCACGTGACCACTGCTGCTGGCGTCCTTGTCCTCGTTTTCGGTGGAGCTGAAGGTCGGCGAGAAGGCATCACTGGTCGGGGGGCATGTGGCAGCCGCCACCGAACCACTGATCGTGGCAATCGTGGATTTTTCAATGCCCGTCGGTGTCTTATCCTCCAGACGCATCATCAACTCGTTGGTGGCCCTCAAGCCGGCGATCAGCGAGTTTTGTTGCTTCTGTTGAACCGAACATGGAAAGGCGTAACTTTCACGTCGCCACAAAATGAGGCAGCAGCATACTCACACTGGCATTCTGGGCACGGATCTTCTTCAGGCACCCCTCCAACCACGTGCGTATGGTCATTTTCGCCACTTCCTCCTCGACCAGATATTCGAACTCCTCCCGCGCCAACAACTCCTCCAGCTGCAAGGCCTTACGTATGTCCACCGACCGATACGAGAGCATGCTGAGGACAAGAAATGATTGAGAAATAGAATCGACCCTTTATATTGGTGCAGAGCACGCACTTGATGACATCGTGGAAGGTGACATCCTCGCCGTTGTGCAGCTTGTCCAACTCGTAGCACATGTACTTGAACAGCAAACGATCCTTTTGGGGGTCGCACTCCAGACGTCCCTTGAGCAAACGCAAAATGAATTTCACCCGGCGCACTGGTATCACGCCCCTCTGATGGATGTCCACTATGTTCCAAGTGTTCTGGAAGTTCCGTATGTCCGCATACGACAGCAAGGCGTCCTCTTCGTTCGAGTAGAACAACGAAAAGTTCTCCATGATAATAGCTGCAAGGGTGAGAAAACAGGCTATAAATTCGATTCTCATGTAAAAGTTAATTTTGACATACCCACTAGAAGATTGAGCACAATGTACGTTATGANCGTATAAATTCGATTCTCATGTAAAAGTTCATTTTGACATACCCACTAGAAGATTGAGCACAATGTACGTTATGATCACATAGAAAGTGCAGAAATATATAAGACTAGCGGTAAAGTTGCCTGAAAACATTTCGGTAGTAAGAAGAATGGCCTTGCTATGTCAATTCCATACACCCTTACCACAATCGGTTTCCCAGTAGTTGTTGCCCGGTGTGCAGTACGGCGGCTGTACCATGCAGTCGTGCATAATCTTGTTCCAATCCTCGCCGGTGACGATGCGAAACAGCATGGCCACCCCCGTGACGGGAGAGCCGAAATTGGCGCGCCTCCCAATGCCTTCGCCGTACTTCACGGTGCCGAACAGAATCGTTCCGGCCAAAGCGTAGAAGAACACCAGCAAAAACATTCCAAAGATAATAAAGAACGACTTGCACACCGACACCCCAACCGTCAACATGAGCATTTTCAACGTGGTGTGCTTGCCGGTGATNCCCAACCGTTAACATTAGCATTTTCAACGTGGTGTGCTTGCCGGTGATGGTGAAGAAACGCAATATAACCACCATGAAGCCGAAGAAGTAGGACAAGTCGTTCTGGGAGAAAAGGCAGTGAGACTGGTAAAAATCTGATACCGTTAAGTGCTTAAAATGAAACATACCCTCAGTATGGTTTGCAGGAAAATCCACACTACCCCGGCGACGGTGACCAGNTTTGCAGAAAAATCCACACTACCCCGGCGACGGTGACCAGCAAGTCGTAGCGGTTCCTTCGCGATTGCCAGTAGCCGCGCGGTGTGAAAGCGATGTTCTTCATGACGACCTCTACGACAAACACAGAGGTGAGGAAGGCGCTCACAATGACCAAACGCTCTGTGTGCACCTCCCCTTTGATCCACTGTAACATATGAAGTCTGCCGTTAGTTGCGAAAAAGGCATTGGACATATGGAAATTACCGTTATGGAGAGCAGCATGCTGTTGATCAACACCACGACGGCAATGAACCGCTTGAATATTATATGCTGGGTTATGTCGTAGGTGAAGGCTCGTATTTTGCGACCATCGGGCCGCGGCGGCAAATGCAAGGGCTGGGCAATTTTCAGACGCTTCTTAAGGTCACACCAACGTCGCTGGTCCACGGTCAGCAGGGCCGTGCCCTTGTTCTCCGAGTAGTTGGCAATGACCACGCCCACGAACAAGGTCAGACCGATCATGCAACCCAAAAATATGTAAATGTGTATGTAAATCGCATGGATCTGCCAAAGAAAGTGGTTCGAGTTACAATGTCAACGCATGGGGCGAATGGCTACTCACCGGTCCCACGGCCTTGATCAGCACATCGCGTACATCCAGCCATCCTTTGAAGGACAAAACCTCGAACAGTGTCAACATTGCATCGCCGATGTTGTCGAAATTGAAACGTCTCGGATTGGCCCATACACGCGGCACCAACATCGATGGATACGATTCATTGGCGCCCGGCGTAAGCTTCATCTTCGTCACGAACACCCGGCGCATGAACACGCCCACACANCGGCACCAACATCGATGGATACGATTCGTTGGCGCCCGGCGTAAGCTTCATCTTCGTTACGAACACCCGGCGCATGAACACGCCCACACAGTCCTCGCGCCGCATAATGGTGGGATCATTGCAACGGGCCAAACGGCCACCGTACAATTGGACGCCGTAGCTGGCGAAAATGAACATGAGCAGGATGAGCAATGTCGATACGAGGAGAATCTCTTTGAAACCGCGGCACAGTTCGTAGACGACTTTTCGCATGTGCGGCACCAACGTAAAGATACGCAACGGCCGTACACACCGCAAAATCATCAATAACTGAGCCCCCGAACTGGTGGGTATGTGCTGGGGCATCCAGCACAGAAACGACGTGGACACCACGTAGATGAACACATCCAAGGCGGCGGCCACATCCTTGATGTACGCCTTGGGCGTGAAGAACAAGCCGTCGGCCATGATTTTCAGGGCCAGCTCGAGGCTCATGAAGACCACAAACCCGTATTCGGCGATTTGCAAAGTGGGATGATCCATCACCCGGTAGCTCGGAGTTTCAAACATCATGGATATACACGACAGAGTGGTAACGAAAATCATCAGCCAATCCAAGTACGTGACCAGGCCCAGGAAATTGCTGTGGACGATCAAAAATTGTAATCAAAATGTTATTCATTCCTTAAAGTAGACTCACTGTAAGCTCTTGTATTGTACTTTGCGTTCCTTGCCAGTGAGCGGGTCCTTCAGTCGTGCATCGTACCGGCCGTGCACGATCTTCTGGCATATCTTGCGGAAACGGCTCTCGCGCGGCACCAAAAACAAGGGCGTATCGAAAAACGGATGATTCTCGCGCAGGTCCTCCTCCCGTTGATTGCGTCTCATTTCGGCCTGCTGCCGCTTGGCCTGCAGCAACTTGATGTCCAGATCGTGGGGCCGTGCCCGCCCGGAGTTCGCGCGGGGGGCAGCCGCAATGTCGCCGTTCTCCATGAGGTGCTCGTAGGTTTGCTTCAGTTTGATCGAGCCGGAACGCACCGAACGTCTTATAGAGCGAGAACCAAATCTTAAAAACGAAATGTTCTGTGAAAGACCAACTCACGACGATCATCGAACTTAAACGTACTTCTTTTGGTCCACGCGCCACGGCTTCGAATGGGTGATGGTGCCCTGAGACTTGAGGCCACTTTTGCCTCCTACGACTGGCAGCATAGCGGAGTCGGCCAGCATCAAGCGTTGATTGTTCGAATCACTACAAATAACAACTCCACAATGAATACCATGCTTTTCAGCGGGAAGCAGTGAACTTACTTGATTATATGGGTGATTGCCAGCTTCCTGAGACTACTGCCCGCCGATCGCACTTTGGCGGTGTTGTTCATGATGCGCACCGGCTTCTGCTTGCGAAACACCACATTCGATTGCCAGCACTCCGACATGGGGCGCTTGCAGGTCTCCACCAACGACGGGTCCTCCAACTCCAGTTCGATCACGAAATGCTTCATAAAGGACTCGCGCACCTTTGGCAACGTAAAGTCATTCGGTATTCGATGCAATATGGTCATTTGCGGGGAGTCGGGAAACTTCTCGAATATTCTCAAACGAAATGGGAGGGTCTCTTTGATTTCGGCACTCTGTTCCCGGAACTTCAACTGCTTCAATTTCTTGATGTCCTCGTCCAGTTCCAAATTGTCCAAAATGACCGCCACGAACAAACTCAGCACAATCAATGTGACGAACAAGTGGTACAGGATAAAGTAGACGGCCACCAGCGGGGTCAACGTCTTGCTGGTGCGTATCATGGTCTCGTCCATGACCTCCACCCAGGCCTCCTGGGTCAAGATTTGAAACATAGACATGAATGCCTCCGGGAACGTCTCGAACTTCGTGAAGTCGCACAGAAAACAGAACAACTGCATCGAAATGCTGGAACTGATGATCAGCAAGCACATGGTGAATATGATGAGGGAGCCGAGCTTCTTTCCGGGACCGAAAATCTTGTAAACGAAACCCTCCAACATCGGGGAGGCCTTGATCAGACGCACCACACGCAAGACCTGTCAACGTAAAGGCATGAGCAAAGGCGACCCAGTGGCTCTCCCGAAGAACTCACCTGAAAGTATGTGAAACCCGAGAGGTAGAACATGGGCACAATGTGTATCGTGGTGCCCACAGCCAGCAGCAATTCGAACTTGTGTATGGAATGCTTGTAGTAGCCTCGCCAGCCCAGGCAATAGATCTTGAACAGGGTCTCCAGGTCGAAGAAGAACGTGAAAGCCATCTCAATGTAATAGTACTTCTCGTAGAACACGTGCCGTGGCCGGCCGTCATGCTTGAAGGTCATCGTAGCGGTGACAATGCCGTTCGACAGGATCACCGACATCACCAGCATACGGAAGTAGGGTGACCTGAGAATACCATGACACGTCTCCGGGGCCAGGCCACCGTGCTTATTGTCATCAATGGTTATCAAACGCCAGCTGGAATCATTGCCNTGTCTCCGGGGCCAGGCCGCCGTGCTTATTGTCATCGATGGTTATCAAACGCCAGCTGGAATCATTGCCGGCAAGTATTTGCTGAGAGGCAGCAGCTTTCTGGAAAAAAATACCGACTGATATAGTTCTAGCTTTGGAAAACTTCACTAGTACTTACCTCACAGAAGGGACCACGGGCGCCCCACATTNTCACTTGTACTTGCCTCACAGAAGGGACCACGGGCGCCCCACATTTGTTGGAACTGCACGCGTATCTCATTGAAGGTCTCCGTGATGACCGCAATGAAAACGTTCTTCACCAGCCAGGCGAGGAAGAAGATCATCGTGCTGAAGTAGAACGCAGCACGCCATGCCGGCAACGAGTCAATGGCTCGGTACATAATGAAGACCCAGCCCTCTTGNTCGTGCTGAAGTAGAACGCAGCACGCCATGCCGGCAACGAGTCAATGGCTCGGTACATAATGAAGACCCACCCCTCCTGGGACGCGGCCTGATACACGGTAAATATACTTGTGGCAATGTCCTCGAACCCGTTGAAACCGATCACATAGCTACTGAGGAAGTCCATTTTCATGCATTTCAGGCCGGGCGAACACTGATATCCCGAATCGGGATCCATGGAGCAGAACGTATCCGGTATGGCGATCGAGTTGATTGTAAGAATTCTGAAAAAATCGAAGAAAGACCAAAATGTTAATCATCATTCCGGGCATTGAGAGTGAAGTGTTCATAGAGAAAAGAGAAGTGAAAAAACCAACGGTCTGCCAAGATAATCATATTTCGTGTTATTCATGACGCAGTGATTCTTCAGCTCGCCGAAGAACTGCACGCCCAGCAGCCCGTACAGCGACATGAAAAACAAAAAGAACAACGTCACATTGTAGATCTGTTGACTCGAACGCCTAGGAAAGAGAAAGTTTGAAGTGCCATTAATATCGAATTGAAACGCCTGACCGAATACTTACTTGAATATTTGGTTTATTCGACTCTTTGGCATCGAGAATTTAAGGAAGACTCTCAGGAAGCGTATCATGATCAACGGCCGTGGGGCTCTCATTATTGACAAGTAGGAAAATCTGCGCGTTAACGAGGGAAGTCAAAGTGGGTGTGAAACAAATCCGTTGAAGGCGTACATACTTGGGCACGATTTCCAGCACCTCGAAGACTTGCAAACCAATCGAGGTCCACAGGAAGAACACCATGGAGGCATCAAACTGGCACCAATGATCCTTCAAATACGGCACCTCACCCTGCAGCAAAGACATCATAGAACACACAACATGAAGGTGGTGGAGTTGTACTTACGTGGAGGACACCGCGTATATGCATTTTGGCAATCATTTCGGCGCTGAATAGCAAGGTGACCGCACAATCGGACACGAATGTGATGTATTGCAATGGTGGGTGGCGCTCGAAAGTCTTTGGTGTATTCAACGAAACTGAGGCCAAGGATACTAAAGCACAGAGGCGCATTAATCGCCTTACCCACAGTTTGTTCACCCACTCGATATCGGCACTTTCGTTGAGGGACTCCTCTGGGCCGTAGTCGGCCAATGGCTCACCACCTTTTAAACTTTGCTTGCGCCCGAGCATTTTGTTACCAATGCTCGTGGCAATACCAAGTCCAATCGGTGGTATGGCACCCCCGCCACCCATCTGTTGGGGACCCATGATGCCACCGCAAATCGCCATACCAACGCCACCCATGCCAGCGCTCCCAACACCACCGCCGCCACCGATAACGCAACTGCCACCACTGCCATTGTTATTGAGAGCGTTCGTGTTCGCGTTACTCCCACCAGTGGGGGCGGCGGCAGCGCAGGCGGATCCAGCTCCAACTCCAATTCCGGTGATATTGTTTGTCGCTTGCATTGTTGTTGCCGTCGAGTTATTGTGCATTGCATTGGCCACAGCAATGCCACCGGCCCCACCGCCAGAACCACATCCCAATCCAATATTAGTAGCACCAACCACACCAGCACCACTGCCGCCGCCACTGCCAAGTGCACCGCCAGTCGTGTGTGTACCTAACATTTGACAGCTGTGGAGCTGGCGTAGGGAATGTTTTGTCGAGTGTCTGCGGGCCGAAACGAAACCGGTAAACTCAAATGTAAACAAACGCGAAATGTAAACATAAACAGAGAGAGCGGCCCCAGCGCGAGAGAGAGTCGACGAGCATGACACTCCCCCACGAGCCCCCCTCGAAAAACAGGTATACATACACAATTTTTTCAATAATGTCCTTGCGTCTCAAACATATTTCCTCTTTTTCGCGTTTTCTTTGAAGTTTCGCGTAATTATTTTCACCTCAATTGACTGGCTTTCGAGTACTTTTTGAGCGTACAATATTTTCAAACAANATACATACACAATTTTTTCAATAATGTCCTTGCGTCTCAAACATATTTCCTCTTTTTCGCGTTTTCTTTGAAGTTTCGCGTAATTATTTTCAC
>JXPZ01000835.1:0-10830 GCA_001014575.1 Themira minor
TTGCGCAATCAACAAAAAAAACTCATCTCACTCAACAAGTGTTACGCTATGCATTAGAGGAGCTCGCTGCTCTAGAACTTTCAAAGCCCCCGAAAGAGATGAGCAAACAATAAAGCACCCATAGAAATTCGTACACATAACGGCTGACTCTTTGAGTTATTGGACTTTCATGCCAATCACTCGATCGATATTTACTTTTCGGTCATTTTTTCGCACACTCAGGCATACAATGTATACGCAAAATATCACCCTCTGCCAGCAATAAACTGATAAACAACAAATTAAATTTGTTATAATTGGCAAGCCGAATGCCGCTTTAGTTTTGTTTTATTAGAAAGAACGGTATCGATATCAGCGCCGCACAACAAATATAATTGCAATTTGGTACCTTTGTTTACAATACGCGGTCGGCTGATTGATGGGCGTGGGGCAGCAAGCCGCACGTTTAAAGGTCTCTCAATATCTTCAATATCGAATAGCGTTTCGACCGGACTTTGGCCCGCATACTAATTAATTTCTGTCTGTACAGAAACGAACATAATTGAATGTCAGTCAATCAGTACGCCGAATGTTTTTTTCATTGTGCATACTTAACTGTGCAAATGTGTCAAGTTTGATGTGAAGCATTAGAAATGAATTTGGCACTGTAGTTGTTTCAAGAAGTTCGGAAACATGCAACATTGTTGACTTATTGCCGTAAAAGGGGAGGGGGGAACACAATAGTCATGGCTTTTACTTTTTCGTGTTTTCTTGAAAATATTCATTTTATTTTTAAATAGTTTCTTCATTAATTTAATATTACATTTTTTGCAATACATCATATAACTCCTCAATCGTTACATAGTTTTTATATATATACAGGACTATTTTATCGTAATAATATAATAATATTAAAGTATAGAATTATTCAGTTTTACAATTAAAATAATAAAATAGTACAACAAGTGTGTGGTATTGTGTGGTTTTGTGATTAGACTTTGACTTCATTCTTTAGAAGAATCATACATACATACATAATTCCGATTTTCGCAATTCAAATTCCTACTCGGATTCACAATTAAAGCTTTCTTTCGTTTGTTCTGGGGTTTTGTTGTTGTTTTCTACTCTCAATGAAATTACCTCAAATTACAGTTCATATACAGTGTGTATATACATTTGGGTATCTCATGTAGGATGGGTGTACTCGGAAAAATTGCCCCCATAAAACTACAAAAAAATTCACCTATTCCTCTAAATATTGTATTTTTCGACTTCTTGTGTGCGCGTAGGTGACTGACTTAAAACCTGGTTGCTTGCTGACTGACTACAGAGTATTCCGATCAAATTGTGGTGTTGTTTTGTTCTGAAGAAATTTGATTTCTTCTTTTTGGTTGGGGTTTTTTAAATTTGAGAAATTAGAAAACCGTTATGTTCCGGGTGACACTATACCGTATTCACTAGCTTTCCGACAACCAACAATAACAATAGAAACCAAGCAAATAGTACAATAGAAAATGTGACGACTTTCCATTACCTATGATAAGAGTTTGAGTTTGCTCGCGTGCTTTATGCCACAAATTCATAAAAATAATAATAATTATAGATAACATAGATTAGAGGGCTAACTACACCGGAAAAAATGAAATAATTATTCTTTGTCTCTATAAAGAAAAACTGTTGATTGGCAAATGGAATTCGAAACTTCTGGGGGATTTCCCCTTGTGCTCTACTTTCGACTTTCATTTAATCAACAATTCTTCCAGATTTATGGAGCCCGCTACCAAAGGCGGCCGACTCCAAAAGGAATGCTTTAGATTGAATTACAAACGGATGAGGTGTTCAGATCCATTTGGTATTCTTCAAAAATGTACAAGGTCGATTGTTGGAGGTGCAACCCGCAAAAGAAAGAAAACAAAGTGTTCAGTCTTTTCCCCACCTTTGCCCAAGTCGTCACCTGATCGCCTATGCGACGGGATTCGACTGGGAATCAACGGACAGACCGCCCTTGTTCTGGTTCGTTGTCGCGTGAATTTACCGTTTCCGGGTTGTTCTTTGTTGTTCTTTGTGTGGGTTGCGTCCCCAATGATCGGCCCGCAGCACAGTCACAAAAGAGTCTCTGATCTAATGCAATCTTTGTACTTTCTTTGTTTTCTGCGAATTTCTCTTGCTGTTGTTGCGGTTGTTGTTGCTACCTGTTGCATTTAAACTAACTAATCGCTCTTACTCTACCTACAAACGTTTTAGAATATACATATGTGTTAAATATGCTGCAGCGGCAACGCTCATCAGCCGTTCGTTCTCTTACACTCCCCAAATACCCGAAACGAAGCGAAATAAAGGAAAAACCACCCGAACTTGAAGGATTTGTAAAGTATAAAGCATACGTACTAAGACACCCGCCCACGACTACTGCGACGACGACGCCGACGACGACTGTGACCCTAGACGGGTCCAATATCACTTTGGTATCTGGCGGTCAGATAGTTGGCCGCCTCTGTCATCTGCTCCAGGCACTGGTACAGGCCGTTCAAGTGGCGCCGACACCGTTTCGCCAGCTCGGTGGCCTTGTCCACGTTGGCGGCCTTCTTCTTCTTCTGGCCCTGAACGTCCTCGCTGCTGCTGATCGAGTCGGCGCTGCTCTGGGTGTTGTAGCATTTGTTGCCCTCCGACTCGACGCCCGAGTCGTTCTCGTTGGAGATTTCGCTCTCGGAATCGCTGAGGTTCGACATGGAGACAATCGAGGCGACAGACGCCGTCGAGGGGCGACGTGTGTGACCCTTCACCGAGCCGTTGGTCGACGAGGCGGCNGCGACGTGTGTGCCCCTTCACCGAGCCGTTGGTCGACGAGGCGGCCGACGAGGCGATCGAGCCAGCTGCCGCTGATGCCGTGTCACTCTCGGTGCCGGCATTGCTGCCAATGTCCAGATTGTAGATGCTGCGCTGCGCCTCGCTCATCAGCTGGTCCTCCTCGTCGATGGCCGAGTCATCCTTGCCCGTCCACAACAGATCGTTCTTGAGGGAGTTCAGCATGTTGTACAAGTTGAACAGCTCCGACGAGGTGAGGAACTCGTGCACGTTCTTCGATTGCGAGGCGCCGCGTTTTCCCTGGGCGCTCGATGTCTGGGTCAGCTGGTTCGAGGTGGAATCTTTGCCAGGTGCTGGTATAATATCAGTGCTATCACCAACCTACGAGCAGAGAGAGTAGGAACACATATTTGGAAAGTTAGTTGGAATGTCACAAATCACATGGGGTTTTATAAGGGATGGGGGACAGTTTGAGGGGACACCCACCTGTCGATCCATGAGCCTGCATGGCACCAAGATGGTGTCGTCCATAACGTTGACGGTCTTCACGAACTTTTCCATCACGTTCACGATGCTGTCCTTCGAGAACTGAAGCTCATCGTGCCGTGCGATCCTGCGCAAGCAATTTCTGCAAATAGAACAAGGAAGACCATAAGTAATTTCGTCGTTTCGTTTATTNAAATAGAACAAGGAAGAACAACAGACCATAAGTAATTTCGTCGTTTCGTTTATTCGAGATGTACATAAGGAAAAACCCCGATCGATTTCGCAAATCTTGCGATAACAAAAAAGCAAAAACTCAAAACCGGCTTTTTTGTTTTTGTTTTCGTGAAACCAGTCACCGCAAATGGCCATGTCGCCTTCAAGTCTACCCGAATGGCGAGAATTTCCGCAAAGATGAAATGCCCAGAAGATAAATTTCAAATCGTATGCTAAACTCTTAACAAATTTATTCAAAATAGTGTGTACTTTGGATTTGACACCACTCTCCAAGCGCTTATTAATTCATGCCGCCAAAATCATGCAAAATGGCCGCATCGAAAAAACTGTGGATTTCGCCAAAGCGAAAACCATGAAAATCGAAAAATTCGAAAAAACCAATTTTATGCAAATTCCCAAACACACATTTTAACAAACGATCAAACCAACAACAACAACAACAAAATGGAAATACACACACATTTATCAACGAAAAATATACAAAACGTATGAAAAAACCGAAACAAGTGTTGGAAAAAGAAGGCGCGATTATGAATTCTACGCGAACGAGTAGAGAGGGGCGCTCACAGCTTGAAAACAATTCGAATGTGGCGTGATCGTGATTTTTTTCGGTTTTTTCCAAATTTTCTAATTTTGGACATAGCGTTTTTTCTCCCCCTTCTTCGCGAACTTCTCCATCAACGAAATTTTGAACGAAATTCTTGTATCATCATACTTGCCTATGCAAACAGGGAGTGGTCAACTATGCTTTCGACGACGACGACGGTTTTTCAATTTACGTCACTTGCCGTGATTACCCATTCAGCAAGTGTACAATGAAACCCAGAAAGGGGCTTACCTACGGAAAGGGGCATAACGCTTGTTCTGTAGGCGTGGGGCGGTGGTGTGTCTGTTTAGACAGCATCATCGATGCGTACATATTTCACTGCTGATGCCACTGTCACTGTCAACATGGCATTCAGACATCATACGACGCGTAATTGCTAATCGTCATCGGCTACCAATCAAGAAATCGAAAAAAGGGTGTGGTAGGAAGTTTCGATTAGACCGATCAGGTTTACACGGAATTTCGCTTAAAACCATTAAGCTTTGTATGTTCTGATGACTTTAGCGTTGTGTTTATGAATTCGTCAAACATATGGAGAAACCACAAGAACAATACAACAACGCGAACAATTAACACTACGCAAATAGTTGTCTGGCTTAAGTCTAGTCAACGCTGATAAGAGGTTTGAAAGAGCTGCTCTGGTTATAATTAGTCGATCGCTTGATAGTGACGATTCAATTTTGTAATTGCAACGACACGCGTTGAACTCTCTGCACTGTAACGCTGTATGGTAATGCGGAATATCTCAATCAACACTCTCGCCTCCGCACTAGAACAATTGAAAGCACATGTGCATGCATGCACATTTCTCATGCCCATGACAGTGAGAGCGAGAGTAGAGCAGCAACAACAACAAAAGGGAGCAACAAGCAAGAACAAGTGTTGATGTGGAGCTCTTGCTGACATGCTCAGCAGCGAGATTACACGATATGTTCCATTTTCCGTTTCGTTACACGATCACCGATACCCACGCTCTGGCTGTGCTGATAATAAAAAGCCGGCCAGTATGTGGGGACCCAATGAAGTTCACGCGAAGGCACGAGCACGCGTCCGCTGCGTGCTGTCTGGTGCTCAAGGTAGTGGCGGCGGCATGGGCCACCACGAATATATTTTCCTTAACGTCGCCCCTCTCCCCCAACCGAATCAATTGCGTTCTTTGTGATTTCCCACCATGTAAGTATGCNTTAAACGTCGCTCCCCCTCCACCACCCGAATCAATTGTGTTCTTTGTGATTTCCCACCATGTAAGTATGCCAATGACACGACGACCTGCCAAACCGTTTCCACCCATTGGCTAAATGACTAATCGTTTGCACAGTGGAACACTACTAGTAGTCGCGGAAAGCACACTTTAAAATCCAAATGTCGCAATTTATCTTATCGCGTTCGGCGGTAGGTAGCCACACAAGTCAAAGAAAAGGAATTTTACATTTGTCGTGCGAATTCCCCCAAAGTCAGGGCCGCAGAGATATGCGTAACACCATTTTTTGCGGAATAANTAAATTGGCCATACGTAAAAGGTGTGAAAACCCGAGAGATAAGATTGANATATTTAATTGGCCATACAAAAAAGGTGTGAAAACCCGAGAGATAAGATTGAGAAAGCTTTTTCGCAGGCAGAGAACATAATATCGAAAATCAGGTGATGGTTAGACCATCTCTGGCGATGAATAACACACAGCTGGCATATGGCCAAAAATTCTAGGTGAGGGACCTCTCACCGCCCCTCACAGCGCACTGCTACCCGATTTCGTGGGAAGGCAACCGACCACAACGGCTCGGTGCAAAGTGGTTACCGTTTAGAAAGCGTTTTGATTGATTTCCGAAGAAAGTGACTGTCGTTGGTGCGGTGGGTTCGCCTTGAACGGCTCTCGGGGGGAAACCGTCATTACACCACTTGAGGTCGTGTATGTCGCTTACTGTGGGTTTTCTCAAGCGTTGTCCAACTACGCCATTCGATTGCTGACCTCTTTTAACCTACGGCTATTCACTACATTGCCGCATGCCAATGAAATTGAAAATTGAAATTTTCAAATAGATAGGAATGTTCGTGATGACGAATTACGAATCATTGGCGTGCACAATGGCATAACAATAAATTGTGATNGAATTACGAATCAGTGGCGTGCACAATGGCATAACAATAAATTGTGATAAACGCTAGAGTCGCATGTTCTAAGCCACAAAGCTTTCGAGAATCACACTAATTCGGTCCGACTTGATTGTGGTACGTAATGCGTACTTTCATTTCATATCCAATTACGTGCAATGAATGCGATCCACTTTAATTCGAGCTTCAATGCATGAATGAATCAATCAATGAATGAATGGGCGAGCGAAAAGTGAGTTGGCTTTGTTGTGGGGTGACAGCTAAACGGCAGACAAAAAGCAAACGCCAAACCCGATTGCAACCTGCAAGAACCACGCCACATATTTCAGCCAATCGGAAAGACTCAAACAACGTCTCCACTACTACTACGACTACAACAACTCGCCTCAACACAAGCGACACACAAAAGCCTCTTCTTCGCCTCCCCTTCAGACCGCTTGGGCAAACAGACAATGAACGAACGAACAATACGTAATACCGTCGTCGCTTCACTCGGCCTCTTTGTAGCATGCACGGCGCCCCTCAGGAAAGCGGCAACTTTCCACTGCTCTCTTCCGAAAATTGTGTTAGATTATTGTTATACAACCGAAAGCCGCAAAAACCGGTAACCAAACTATACTACTGACTGACTGACTGGCAGACTGGTTGGTCGGTGTGCGTCAGCGCTGGGGCCAGTGCGAACGGGCCAACGAAAGGTGGGTCGATCAGACCATCCACACGAAAATCTTCTGCCACTGCTCTTGGTTTACTTCTTGGGGCACTTCAAAGAAACTTTAATGTCAGTCATGCGCCTTACGAAACTGGGATACAGCATGGAAATCGCCTGATATTGGGGCTGGTCGAAAGTTGAACCCAAAATGAGAACGACCACCACAAACGGCGAAGAGAAAGCCATAGCGGTGAAATTTAAGAGAGAGAACCCGAACTAAACACACCCACACACAAAAAACCACCGAAACGAAAGGGAGAGCTGGCAAAGAGAGCGCAATTAACGGGCTTGTGAACGAACAATTCATAACGCAAAATTTTGAAGCTCTGATTTTAATGGAAGGGGCTTTTAAGAGACCACCGTGGCGAACTAACATAACATTTGATATCGAATTTATGTCTTTTCTTGACGTTAATTTTTGCAACCCAGTGTTAATGAATTTCAAATGGCCGTCCAACTGCGTTCGAAATATATGATCAGCGCCAGCAGAAGAAGGGTTGTGCAAGCACATAAATTATATGTACATGCATACACACGAAATATGTAAAATCGTCTGAATTTTGAAGGTGGTCGCTGGAAATCGCTTAGTGAAGGGCCTTGAACGCCGTGTTTGAACGCTGACGCTGACTCTCCTACTGAGTGTGTATACGAGTGCGTCAAACATTGGGAAATCTTGAAAACATACATATAATCAATCTGTAAAATTACATGTCTGTTTTTGTTGGACTTGTAGTTGTTGTTGTTCGTGCTTTTTTTTGTTGTGCTAATTATCCACCCATCGTCACTCGCAAGTGAAGTGAAGTTTAGTGTAGTCACTGATGACGCGATTGTGTGACTCTAGCCCCTGTACGAAAACAAATACGAACGAAATGACTAATTTCATGATAAGGCGGCCGCTGTCATCAGTACCAAATCGAAAAACACTAAATTTGATATTATTGCTCACTCACAATTTATTATATCCAAAATAGAAAAACACAATTTTGTGAATGTTATATAAGAAACTTATCGCAACATTATGGCGAAAAAGAAAAATATAACGGAATGAAAGTTAAACTCCTCATCTCAACTCTACCATTTTGTATGATTTTAATTTTTTTTTCTCTTTTGTACCTTTTTCGTGTGTGATATTCTTTTCGTATATGCGAACGGCGATCGATCCCCCCGACCATTCGTTAGATCGTCTGGCCGACCCTGTATGCATATTCAGTTATGGTGATTGTGTCACATTAAAATTATTACTACGGCTTTGGATTTAACAATGTCCCTGTGAGTGTGTATGCGTAAGCTATACTTAAACAGTTTGTCTAAACTCTAATGTGAAGCTCTGCCCCCTCCTGTTCGCAAAATATCTAAGCAACCCATATTGTTGGTCACGGGCACCCCGCCCTGGGATTGCCCATCGTACGATATTTTCGGCTGCCTTGCACGCGCTCTCGCCCGTTTGGCATAAATAGAGAAGAGAACAGTGCTGGTGCTTGCTTGTGAAAAAACGGTACGGTACGGTACGGTTTGGTATGAGAAACATGAAATGCTGGTTCTATCGAAAGAGAAATTGAAGAGAAGACTACTATTCTCTCTCTCCGTTCCTAACCACCATATGATTTCGTTCGGTGGAAGGGGGCACTTAAGAACACACATTTTACAATAATTTACAATTTGAATGGACTTTCATTGATTATGTGAAATGCACTTGATTCAATTGATTTCTTACCGGTTGCTCGACATTTTTGTGAGTTCTGTGCAGCCGTTCATGATGATTTGCGGTGGTATATTTACTGCTCTTATTGGCACGTCTTTTTGTTTGTAGGTAGCTTTGCTCGTTGGACGAACAGCACACTGGTTTGCAGTTTCAAATGTTTGTACGTCGGTAATCACAGAATGACACTACGATTCGCGAATATACCACAATTGTATACTTTTGGGGTATTTGGGGTATTTTGCAAACAATTTGATTTGCGGCACAACACGTTTCAATGTTTTCAACGACGCGAACTGGTTTCCAGTGTTCCTCTTTGATTTTGCTTAATTTTCTTATGGAATTTGTTGTTGTTGCTGTATATTTTTTCTCTTTCGTTTGCTTAAACACTTTGCTTGTTGCTATTTTATTGCACAACTGTGTTAAACGGATTTAATGCTGGCGTTGCGTATTTTGGATTTTGTTGAAATTTCGTTGAAACGTATACAAAGTGTATAGAAATGATTTACTTGGCGGTAAGTCGGAATTTTTGTTTCAGAAGCAACCAAAAGAACGATACGTACGTATGCAAAACATATAAAATTGTATGGAAAAGAAAATCTTCTGATACGAATGTCACCCACAACGACCGAACACGAAATAATTGAAATGACAGCTGGTTGGTTTGTTTTATACAAAGTTCCACTTTGTGTATTGTATTCGCGGTTGACGTCGGTACAAGTACAGTTTACTTGGTACGCTCACATCACGCCACACATATACGTATACCTGAACTCTTCATGAAACGCCTCTCTCTCTCTCTGGCTATCCCACTCTGACGCACCTATATAAACAGAAGAGAGTATTTTAAGCAACCCCTCTTGTGAGCATTTCGCTCTTCGTTTGTGGCTCTTGTGTTCCAAACAGTATTAGGTTCCACTATACCAGTGTTGCCAACCTGACGTGTTTTTGGTACACCATCAATGTGGGTGCATTTTTTTTGCTTGCTTGGCACAGAAGTGCCAAAATTGTCCAATGGAGGGCCAATTTGATTCAAAATTTTGAAATACACATGTTTGCTTCACGAAGGGTATTCACGAGTGGGGCAAATTTTTGATTGAATTTTGTTTGAAACGAAATGATTTGAGAAATATGTTCGTACCTGCCCTCTTCAATTTCCTTGGCCGAGTGTCGCCACTCCATTTGGTTTCAGTTTCAGTTAGGATTGCGAAGTCCGCTAAAAGATTTTGTTAAATAATTTGTATAACAGTTACACAACAATAAATACAAATACATTGTTCAGTACTGTTGCTTTGTTTTTTCAAAAAATCCAAATACAATTTTTTTTAATGTATTTTCTTTATTTTATATGTAACGGGTTGCAAAATGGTTAACAACATTAAGGTTAAAAAGGAAAAAAATTTTTTTGGGGTTTTTGTTCAACATTTTCATTTGTTTTTGCTTTGTTGTATAAGTATTTTGTATGCATATATATTATATAAATATTATTATAAAAAATTTTGTTTGCACAAAACATATAAAAGCCGTATAAACCGTGAGAAGAGTTCGGGAGTTTGGGAAAAAATGTAACTAAGTTTATAATAAATTCTTAAAAAAAAATACATGTATATTGAATACAAAATATATATCGTATTTAAGCTTAATGTTAACATTAAATAATTTAGTTTTTCAATATTTTATTATTCAAGTTGTGTGAAATTAGGTAATTCAAAAAAATTACGGGCTCAAGATTTGAAAAGCTCAAAAACCGATTACGTTAACAAACGAAATTGAAACCATCGCGGAGAATATATTGCNCAAAAACCGATTACGTTAACAAACGAAATTGAAACCATCGCGGAGAATATATTGCAAGGATATTCACAAAACTTAGGGTTCCGAGGACGATTTTTGTTTTTTAATATTCGTTGCAATATTATAAGGAAGAAAATACTATTTTTAATGTCATGTTTTTAGTTGATTGGACTTTGGTATTATTTTGAATGATTTTGTGAATATCCCGATTTTTTGCTGTGGGTAAAACGAAAGCAATTTGAAAAATAATTCAATTTCTTGTTTTTTTCTATAAAATTTACATAATTGTTATTTGTTGTTTGCCTAACTACGTGAATAATTTCTTTGTTTTTTGTTAATTATTGTTGTTGTAATGTAATAATTTGCAATTAATAGAATGAATACGCAAAGGTTTTTCTTATTTGCAA